>APFE030704204.1:32871-73379 GCA_000404065.3 Pinus taeda | reverse complement strand
TGAAGTCTAGCATAGCTAAGACGAGTGCTTGACACATTTCCTCTTTAAGATGCTCAAAGGCCTTAGTTGCTTTTGAAGTCTAAGAAATTGCATCTTTATTCAGTAATGTTGTTAGAGGTACTGCTATTCTCCCATAATTCTTAATAAACTTGTGATAATACCCTATCAACCCGATAAATCCTCGTAGGTTCTTTATGGATGTGGGGATTTTCCATTCCTTAATGGATTTAATTTTGTTGGGGTATACCTTAACACCCTCATAAGATAAAATATGACCCAGATATTCCATCTTTTGTGCTCCAAAGAAACATTTGGAGGTTTTTCCATATAGTTGTTTCTCCTCAAATAGCTTGAGCACCTTTTCAACATGGTCAACATGATGCTTCAAAGACTTGTTGTAGATTAATATATCATAAAAAAATACTATCATACATTTTCTAAGGAAGGGTTTGAAAATGGAATTTATCAAACTTTGAAATGTATAAGGTGCATTCGTAAGGCCAAAAGGCATGACCAAAAATTCATAATGACCTTCATGAGTTCCAAATGCTATTTTTGGAATGTCTTTAGACTTCATCATTTTTTGATGATATCCTGAATGAATATCCAACTTGGTGAAGTAAACTACTCCATGTAATTCATCGATGATAAGAATGAGAAATTTATATTTAATAGTTAGCTTGTTGAGATCCCTATAACCCAGACACATGGACCATGATCCATCCTTTTTGTGCACCAATTCTACTGGAGCATAGAAAGAAATTTGACAAGGTTGAATTATACCAACCTATAGCATTTCTGCAACCATACATTCAATTTCACTCTTTCGGGAATATAGATATCTATAAGGCCTAATGTTTGGAGGGATACTTCCTCAAATCAAATTAATAGTATGATCATGATCATGAATAGGTAGGAAACATTTGCGAGTCTCGAATACCTTGGAATGATTGCCCAAGACTTTTTGGAGATCTAGAGAAACAGATGATTTTGATGTTTGAACTGCTAGTGAACATAATTGTGTAATTACGCCCCATTGTGGTTTGTTTAGAATATTTTTCATGCTATTAGAGTTGATTATCTTTCCTGGTTTCCGTGTGACACCCATTAATTCAACTTCCTTTCCTTCCCAAAAAAATCAAGAAAAGTTATTGAAAATTAAAAGTTATCGAACTTAATGATTGTAACCATTGGACTCGTAATATAACATAATCACCACCCATTGGAATGGAAAACATTGGACTATTAAATACATATTCTCCCATGGATAGCTTGATATTATGGCACTTTCTAGAGAAATTTATGGTTCCTCCATTTTCAACCATCACTTGACACGCTGGTGCTAGATATAGGAAGAAATTTCATTCCTTGGCTATCTTATGATGAATAAAATTATGTGTAATACCTAAGTCAATAACCACCATTACCTTTTTCTTCTTGATATGTCCTTCTATATTTAGAGTTTGAGGGGTGATATTTCCTACCAATGCATTACAAGATATGGTCATATTCATTTCTTGTTTCTCAGCGGTTGGTTCCTATTGTATATCATCTTCTTTTGACGTTTCTTATTCCTTTTCTTCCTCCTCTTCACAATCAATTTAAAATAACTTCTTCTCAGCACAGTTCTGACCTTTAGTGTATTTGCTATCACAACTATAACAAAGCCCTTTTTATCTTTTTTCTTCCAACTTTTGTGGTGTCAATCTTGTAGATTTTATAATGCTAGGAATAACCTCATTTCCATCTTTATCGTTGTGAGTGGAAGGCTTCCTAGTTGCCATAATTTTTGTTTTCATTTTTCTTGCCAACCTAAATGTCTTCTCCAATGAATTAGGTCCCCAATAGCGAACCTCATGTTGGATGTTATCCTTTAGAGTCCCTATGAAGAGATCAATCATACTCCTATGAAATATCATTTACCCTTATATTCAATTTTTGGAAGTCCTCAATGTGCTCCACTATTGAACCCTTTTGTTTGAGATTTATCAATTTCTTAAAAGAGGTGTTACTCTTTCTATCATCATAATGTGCTATTATTTCCTTCGTAAAAGTTGACTAAGTGATAATTTGTTTACGACAGAAAATCCATCGATACCATGAAAAATAATTGGGTTCTAATTATAAAGTTGCAATGCATACCTCTTCTTTGTTGTGCATGTTATGGATATCAAAAGATTGCTCCATCTGTATTATCCATGTTATTGGAATATGGTGTGTCCTCAATACAATGTTAAATTCTATGAAATCATGATCAACATTTATTTTTTTTTTGATCATGAGTTTCCTCTACTGCCTTTTCACCATTAGGAAGAATTTCTTGTACCAACTTCGCCAAACCTCCCTTCAAATCTTCCATGTATTTCTTCAAATCTTCAATGTTGTCTTTCATTTTTGCTTCGATGTCATTCTTCAGAAATTCAATGTTTCCTTTCAGTTTTTCTTCTATACCATTAATTACATTCTTCATACCATCCATATTAGCTTCTATTAATTTTTGTGAGAGTGAAATTTATTGCAGTTGGTCACGCAATTTTGATAAATCATGTTGCAGTTCTTCCTCTTATTGATTATTCATAGTAGAGATTTTACGTTTCTTACTAGGTGTTTCCATTTTCTTTCTTTGAATTATCAATTAATGATAATTATTCTTCACTATGTCATTTGAATCACTTCAAACTAACTTTTCAAACAAAACTTATGCACGTTTTTAAAAAGACTACACTCTTTTTTTTCACTTTGTAAAACCTCGATATTAAATCTATTGTATATATGTAATTTTGGATATCCAAGGTTTGAAATATAGTCCTATGGTAGCCCTATGAGTCCTCTTTCCAACCCCACAAGTTTGATTGATATTGGATTCTCCATGAGATAGTTATGCTCAATCTCCCACAATGACCTAATTATAGACTTGTTTAGTAGAGTGAACTTGTATGAAGTGCCATGTGTAACTTTTTTTACCTTCAGCCCTAAGAATGATACTCAACAAACTAAAGTCTATCCTCTTTCTGTAATTTTTTATGAAATTTGAATCCGATGCTCAGAGATAAAATTATGACGAGTTTCCCAAGGTCACTTGTTTGAGATGGAATTCGAGAGCTTGCAAAACCCCTAACTTCCTCAACTCACATCTGTGAAAATATAGCGAGAAAAATTATGAAATTTGGACACAAAGTTCACTAAGAGTTTGGATCAGATGTGTTTTAATTTCATCTTCTGAAGCTTGGTATTAAAAATGTTATAGCAAAAATTCCACGATGGCCTGTTTGAACCAGCAAAAACCTAGAATCCAAAGTTTTGATTTCAAATGTTATGCAACTATCATACAAAATAGAAGAAGAGATAGATCAAATACCTCAAAATAATCATCTTTCAGGGGGAAACCTCCTTTAAATTACACAAATGAACAATTCCTGGATGATTCAAATGACAACACCTCCTTTCTATAGATAGGAGTCTAAGGGGTCACAATATAATCAAAGACGACATAACTATAATAATGTAAGGGCACAACAATAACAATAGTGGGATTCTATGGGGAAAAACAATAAAGACAAGGGGTATACACTAATAACAATGAGGGAATACACTAGTATTATAGGGACCTAACAAGAAGGTTGACAACGAGAGAGAGGGAGAGAGAGATGAACAAATAAGGAAAGGTGAAAAGAGAGGAGGGAATCACAGGGAGAAAAAGAGAGAAAAAGGGATGTAGTAAAAGAAATAAAATTAAGTGTGGGGTGAGGGAGATAGAAGGGGGGGTTAGAAAAGGAGAGGTAATGATATAGAAGGGAGGCATACGCACGCAGAGAGAAGAAACTAGAAAGAGAAAAGGATGAAGAGCAAAGATATGATGGAGGGAGAGAGGGAGGTGGAAGGAAGAGAGAGGGAGAGGAGGAGGAGGAGGAATAAATGAAGGGGAGAGAGAGAAGAAAGAGGGAGACATATTGGAAGAGAGAGAGAGAAGAGAGAGAGAGAGAGAGAGAGAGAGAGAGGGAAATATGGGGATGGTGAGAGAGAGGGAGTGAGGGTGCTAGGGAGAGAGTAGGGGCATAGTGAATGGGAGAGAGAGATCAATATAATAGGGAGACATAAGGATAGAGAGAAATGGACAAAGAAAGAGAAAATGAAGAATAGGGAGTATGAATTAGGATGTAGGGAGAGATTGAGAGAGGGAAGGAAGATGGAAAAGTAATGCATGCACATTTTAGAACACGTGTATGTTCTATGATGAATGTACATTAATAGAAATATTTGATGTTAATAACACACACATGTTATTGATTTTAAAAAAAAATTGGTGCAAATATGTTTTCCAATTAAGTGGTGGATGAGGTGGCTACTTTGTTTTTAGGTTTAGATTAACAAACCCCTTAGTTTTGTCTACATAAATAAGAAACATATCCTTTTTTACAACTTCCTAATTTTCAATGATGATTTTGTATATGCTCTAAGTCATAGTTGCTAATGAAATTGAACAAATTTCTAGAGATCCATGTGTAGATTCTAAATATACATTTTTTCAAAATTTGGTTATTATTAATTTTATTTTTATTTTTTTGAACATATATAAAACTTATAAAAAAACATACGTGTTTTATTTCAATTATAACTTTTGATTGGTTGACTTATTTTGAAATGGAAAAAGGTTCCACAATAGAACAAATGAATATCTACGCCTAATGTTTTTTTTATGAATATGTTAAGACCCTCATAGGGAGGCCTAATAGTCGACCTCTTCATTTTAAGGTTTCAATATGTTTCTTACTTTAAAAATAATTCAATATTAAAAATTGTGGAAAAATAATGACGCACAAGATCCATTTGTTGTCCACAATTGTACATGTTTGTTAAAAAAAAATCCATCATTCACATGCAAATGGGGGTCTAATGTGAAGATATGCATTTTGTTTAAAGAAGAATTAAAATACCAATCTTAGAAAAGCACCTTTTTTTAAGTTACAACAAGTTTGCATAAATAAAAATTATATAGTGAGGAAAACAATATGATTCTCTATATTTCATCCTTTTACAAGATGCCCTAAAGAGTTGTGTAGGTACCTCTAATAATTACTTTTAGTGATCAAATTTATGCTTCATATTTCCATTGCAACTATCATGTCAAAACTGGGTAGCATTATCTTGCACTAGCACTAGTATATTTCATTCAAGGGTCATTTAAGCTTTTCAAATAATTCTTGAACATACAATTAAGTCACCTTCTTTAAAACCCCTAGGTGTTGTGCATATTTTTCTCATTATTCTTGAGGTCTTGGAGAATATGGAAGAATATATTAGTAGGAAATGTATCCAACCAATAATCACTAATAGTTCATTGTTGGAGCTACTTTTGATTTCACTTGAAATCAAGCATCACTTCAGTTTATTATAGGTGGAGGAGTGATGAGAAAAAGTATGCTCTTCATCCCCAATTGGAGTAGATGAATCATGGTGTTGATAAGCAATTTGTTGGCTATCTTAGCCTATGGATAACTATATCCCATTATAATTGTGGCTTTGGGGATTAGAGCCTTGGGAGACAAAGCCTTTAAAGGAAAATTTGTGGCACCATTGCCAATATCTTTAGCAACATTTTCAATCTATACATCTTCAGTTGCATTCATTCTCTAGTGAGATCTAGGGGCATGAGAGATATAAGTGGGTAGATGTACCTCTAGGTCACCTTAGGTCATAAGCCAAGAGCCATGGATACCATGTTCTAAAATTTGACAATGAAAGTAAGTGTTAGGAAAATTGATTAAGCAAATGAAACAATGATGGATTTGGTTGCCAATATTAATAAACACGAAATAGTTGATGTCTTTAGACAAGTTTAGCCTAATGCAAAATTTGTGTTATGATAAAGGGTGGAAAAATCATTTAAATTCATGGGAATTTTACTCTAAAGTTGGGTACAAATTGCAACAGGAGAGTGGGGAAGTGGAGAAGTCCACTTATACCAGGTAAGCTACTCGGATTTATTTTTCAATGGAGAAGTCATTGGTTTGATATCCAAGGGCTCTAACAGAAAATTTCATGCATAGATGATGAGCCATTAACTTTGAAACATAAAAACCATTTCATTATGCTTCTAATAGCGGTGAAATGGAAATCTTGTGGTTCCACACCTCTCAAATATCCGTATGAAGGATTTTCTCAGGAGTGTACAACTACCCTATAGAATATGTTAGTATGGAGTGTGTCTAAATGAATTACATAAACCATCATATTCATAATCAATAAATTTATTATTAAAAAGAAAATCAATATCTTGTGATACACCTTTGTGAAAAAAATAAGGAACTTCAACTTCATTTCTTCCAATAAGACCATAATTCCTTTCTTATAAGAGAAAATTTATATCCAAACAATTCATACAAATTACATCAAATATAAAAAAAAAATACAACAATTGAAGCATCAACCTTCCAACAACCCCATCTTCAAAGATTGCAAGCCTTTATATCATTACTTCATTTCTGAAAAATACTTAACTTAAAATTTGATAAGGTTTTGATCCACAACTGCATATTATTTAAAGAATAAAAAATTATTGAATTATGGATGTCAAAATAGATACATGTTTAAAAAAATCAAAATAATAAAGATAAACATACTCTTGTAAAATGTAGGGTTTAGCAACAATGTAAATTAATATAAATCTGGTTAAATGGTGAGAATGGGAAGATATAAAAGTATTTTTATATAGATTGTAAATTCCTTGTGAAATTAAATTGATAATTAACTTTTAACGCCGCTAACTTTGCTTTAGACGTTACGAATAACTTTGCTTCATACCTATTACATATCGAAATTTACCCAATCTGCAACGATCAGGTTAAAAAACAACCTTTTACTTTCTCATCAATTAACAAGTTCGAGAAATGCAGTCGTTTTTTTTTTCATCCTTTCCAATTGTGTGAGATCGTATGCATGGCATGGCGACTTCTTATTATCTACGTCGATGGCATGTGAGATCGTGGCCGCAACATCTATGCAGTATGATGAAAAACCAGAGAAGGGTGACAGAAATGTTGCACAGCAAAATTGAACGAGTAATTCATAAAGTTACCATTCACTCGTGCGTTTAGTTTGTTTAATGATTTTAAGAATTTTAAAATAATTTTCATGTTCTTTTAAAAAATTATATTTAATAATAAAAATAATAAATATTGATGGGGTGAAATGTATTCAATCAATTTTACGTACGGTTACTTTTTCAGCAGTAACTCCATAGTGTTGACCAAAGAGTAAAGTTTATATTTTATCAAAATAAATACCATAATATATTATTTTGAAAATAAATATTATTTATTTATAAATTTATAAAAAGCTTAATTTAATTTATAAATTGAATTAATTTTTTTTTTAATGAAATTGAGTAATACAATTTAAGTAGAATGTAGTTTATTGTTTTTTAAATATATTTAGAATGTATAAATAGATTTACATTATGAAAAATTAAGGACTAGAATTTATAAATTAAACAATTAAATTCAATTAAAAAAAAAAAAATTGACAAATTTTGATAAAATTAACTAAAAAATATTATATAAACAATTTAAATTCAATTTAAAAAGAAATTGACAAATTTTAATTAAAATTAACTAAGAAAAAATATATAAGGAAAAACCTTTGTCTATAAATTAAAACAACAACCCTTAAAAAGAAAATAACCCACATTATGAGAAAAATTCACACATAAATTAAATATTTATAGCAATTATTTAATGCTAATGGGATTATTTCCCATTGGCGATTTAACTTGATATGATCAATGCTATCAAAATTATTCACCTTACTAACAACATTGAATTACTTATAGCAATCATTTAATGCTAGTGGAATTGCTTCCCATTGCCATTTAACTTGCTATGATCAATAATATATAAACCAGTTTAATCAGTTTTGGACTTACTCACATAGGTGGATTAGGTTTCAATTGTATACACTAATTAGATATTTCAATTTTTTTAATACAATGATAAGATGGAAAAATATTTATTCAGCAATTTTTTTTATAAATACTCAAAATCCTAATCCCATTCTTAACCATAATTCTTTTCCTATAAAATTTAACTATTCCCTAATAAATATAAAATTTAACTATTCCCTAATAAATTTGAATCCAATTTAAGTTATGAAAACTATATTCCACGTAAACCAATATAAAAACACAAACCAACCAATATACATTTCATGGATTCTATATTCCACCTAAAGCAATATAAAAACACAAACCAACCAATATACATTTCATAGATTTCCCAAGCAATTTCATACTAATATTTTTACATTTCCATTTTGATAACTTTGTAAACTACTTGGAATTTGGAGATTTCTATAGCGAAGATAATGAAGGTTTTGATCATGAGAATTCAGAACTTTCACAATATTCATTTTGAGTTTTCCACATTTGAGTCAAGATTTTTATTATGAAAATTCGAAACTTCCACGGTATTCATTTTGAGTTTCCGCATTTGAGTCAAGATTTCGATTATGAAAATTCGGAACTTCCACCCTCTCCATTTTGAGTTTTCCACGTTTGAGTCATTATCATGACCCATTATCTTATTTATTCAACAAACTAATTTATATATAACCTGCCAGTGCATCTCGACAATTTGGCTTTGAAAGTGGCTTTCACGTCCACCCTTTAAAAGGTCTACTAACTAAACTTGGAAGGTTTTTGAAACCTCTAACGGGATGGTGTTTTGTTCAAGCGTAGAATTTGTTCAGCTTATGCATCCAATGTATTTAAATGACTCTCGGTGTTTTACTGTCATCGTACTTATAAAACAACGTTTTGTGAGATAATAAACGAAAAAAACCATAATATGGAGAGGCATTTGCTTGACTGTCATGTAAGCCGTAGAAAGTTGATTGTAGATTTTTGGAAGATTTCTGGATTCTATAGAGATAAGCACGGTTAAAAAATTGACCACGGTCATGTTCGTCGGATCCCAAAATATTCCTAAAATCTATAATCCACGCTGATAACTGCAATATATAAAAGGCCTCAAACAACAGTACCCTATGCTTTGGTGCTTTGGTGTTTGACCCCGAACGAGAATTCAACCAGATCTGAAAAGACACATTGTCACGGTGAGATATGATGACATCCGGGCCCTGTCCCCCTCCCCAAGAGTACCATCAAAGAAGCCTACATTAACAGATAGAGGAGTAAGAGGAAAATCTTATATTGCTGTTGTGGTTTCCAACCGACTGATTCTGACCCGCTTCCTACTCCACATATTTACATATACATAATGGTTCATCGCGACCGAATCAAATTATATGACAGCGAAGTCATTTTTATCTCAAAGGGTTTAGTCTTGGTGTGTTGCAATCCTATTATATCCATCAATAGGATTGCAACATCTTTACATCAACAAGACATTTCAATGGTTAGTGACTTAATGTTATAATTATCCGATATGGAGTATCATATAAGAATATCAGAGTATTTCCTTTACTCTTTTAACATTTTTTAACGATTTTTTTTTACAGTGATATAAAAGATTATTTAAACATTATTTTTTAAGTTAACGGATAAACTTCAAAGAAATCATAGTTTATAAATGATTTAGAAAATATAAAGGAATGATAATTTATAAAAGGTTTAGAAGGAATTATATAAAAATAATGAAATTAAAATATTTTATTCATTAAATTTAATATTTTATTTATTAAAATTGCTAATTATATGTTAATTAATTTTTTGGGATTTGTATATAGATATGATGGTTTTAGTTAGTCAGGATATTGATTAGTTGTTTCTATTATTTCTAGTTATGAAGACATATTTGTCTCTTTTTTATTATGTTTGTATAAATACATTAATCTAAAATAGATTGCAGAATACCATATGTTTTTATGATGAAATTCTCCAAGTCTTTTTCACAGTGGTATTAGAGCGCAAGCTTTGGAAAGTGTTGAAGACATTGTGTCTAGTTGTGTCTAGTTCGAACTCCATTGGTGCAGACAAGTTCCTTTTGTGGTCAAGGTGGACAACGGGAGGTGGACGCACAGTATTAAAAACTAGTTGTATCGAACCTTAAACAGGTCAAATCGGTCGGTTCATTAGGCTAGACCATCAAACCAGTTAAAAAACCCAATTAGCTAAGCAGCCTCACCGATTTTTTGGTCTAACCGACCATAAACCGGCTGGTTTATGATGGAACCAGCGGATTTTCCCATAAATTGGTTCCATCATAAACTGATCGGTTTATTGCTAGGCCAGCTATAGACCCCACATAATGCATTTTTATGAGTTTGGAAGTTGTTTTGAGGGAATTTTGGGGTTGTTTTCCTCCAAAAATAGCCTCTTCAAGAAAAGCATGTGTACCCTCTCATTCGTCTAACACATCTCAACCCTATCCATGTTGGCAATTAATGGTAATGTTAAATTCTTAAAGAGGGCTACTTAAATTTTTAACATTTCCATGAAATGACTCATGTTTGCGAGTGGTTTCGACCTCATTGGATTTCATATGGAAAAACTAGAATTTTATATTTCACTCAAAATTCAACACACTTAATGGTTTTCAAGATTTCATGGTTTGGGGATTTGCAGTGTTTCCATTTAATTTTATCATGCGTATGAGATTGAAATTTGATCAAAAGCATGAAGCACTTTAAGAACCTTGATGTTGGTGGCATTGATTGTTGAAATTTGTTGATGTTGGTGGTATTGATTGTTGAACTCCTCTACCATGGTCTTAACAAGAATGTACCCTTCACTCAAAGGAAAACAACTGGCTAGGCATGCTAATTTTTTTCTACCACATTATAAGGTTGAGGAGATGAACCCTTCACTCAAACCAAAATCATTGGTTAGCCATGTTAAACTTTTTCACTTTCTATCATGTTATAAGGTTGAGAAATCCAAGTCTGAAGACTTTGAGCTAGATGATGTTTATGTATCTCTAGTTGATGATCCCATTTCTAGTAGCACTGAATCAACGATGAGTTTCATAAGTGACCATGTTTATCAATGATTTGTAGCTTTTATGTCTATTTTCACTACTACTATTACAAAAGTTGTAGAGAAGTTTTAGGAGTCCTCGAACTTTGAGCCGTATTATTTATGTAGCTCATGTTGATTATCCCCTTTCTAGTAGTGGTGATGAGTTTGATCATGATGAGGAGTGATCATGTTGTTCATCACTAATATCTAGACTTGTAGTAGGTCAGTGAACCCATAGCTTAGAGCATTATTTTCAGACTCTAGAGGCCATTTAGAGCCTCATTGATTATGTATTTTGTTGGTAATATGTATTGCACTCGGTACCATTTTGATATATTCACTTTTTTATAGTATACATATGATCAAACCTTGCATATTTTGTCTCTATTGGTTTGGAATCATGGTTTTAAATCTTAAAAATATTTATTTTTATTAAAAACTAATTATTTCATGTATTTTTTTAAAGACTGATTCATTAAGATCTGACCAGTTATGGTTTGACTGGTTCCAGTTTGAAACTCGGTTTATTAGGTAGATTGGTTTAGTCACCCATTCCAGTTTTAAAAACTATCGTGGACAAGTTATGGAGTTGGTGATCTGATTTGGCATAGTTGGTGTCAACTTAGTGGAGTTAACGCATAAGTACATGACGGAGATGGTACATAGGACCATGTCTTATTGAATATGCTTGTTGGTTTTGGGAACCATCCTCAACATCACTTCTGGTGGTATTCGAAATTGAGGAGGGTGCATGCCCTTGAATTGAGTGAGCATTGTTGACCTAACGTTTAAAAAAACCACCTATGGGACCACTCACCTTGTTAACATATGGCAAGCCATGCGCCATCGATTATCATCAGATGTGAAAGGGGTCATATCGATCATTGTTTTTGATCGAATGTTGCGCATCATATGGGACCATCGCACAAGTGTAAAGCATGGCAAGGTTTGTGTCATCACATACCATGGATGAGTTGAAATTCATCCTGCACCATTGATTTAGTTTGACCCTTATGTGTGGGATCAACTATTGATTGTAATTGACTACGGGATGTTGTATTCATCATCCAATGTAACATCAAACAAAGCTTGATCGTTGAATTCTGGTGTTTTTATTTCATTATGTTAACCATTTGTTGACTACTGCGAATGCTTATTTTTTATGAAGCAAAGCGAAGACAATTATATTTGTTTGTAGTTTGATGATTTGTAGTTCATTGAATAAAATTTATGCTTAGTCGAAACAGAGATTACCATAAAGGAAAGTTTATTTTATTTTCTATTAGAAGGATTTATGTACAACTACATTTTTACACTCCAAATTTGTCTGTAAAAATGAATTCTTTGGTCTCCCTAGTTGGCATTGTCTTTTCTAGAAAGGAAAATTATCATGAGTGGTATAGAAAAATTTAAAAATATGCTTATTTTTAATGATCTATGGGATGGATTTTGTGAAAGAAAATATGACAATAAATGAGAGCCTTGAGATGAGGAAAACCAACTAGCAGTCTAGGAGAGTAAGGATAAAACAACCTATGCTTTAATCTCTACTTCCGTCTCAGAAGAGGTAAGAAGATATATTATTCAAAGTAAGACAACATCTGAAGCAATAACAAATTTAAAAGAACTTTATGATATACATTCAAAATTGGAGATCATTTAATTACTACTAAAGTTTTTTAACCTTGAGATGACAGATAATGATCCATTGAAACTTTCTTCTGAAATTAAAGCCATCAATTATGAAATGGGATCTACTTAAGGTCAATATATAGCTTTTTTCCTTTATGAAAACCCTCTATCTTGGTTATTCACGCTACTTGGAATCTCTCTAAGGCAGTGGACAGTTAAAAGACAAATTTTGACAAATTAGTAGGAAAAATTGCATAAAGCGAGAAGGATTTTGGAAAGAAAGAACCCTTACCCAGTTCTAATGTTGAAACTTTATGTCTTGCCAAAAATATTAAAAACCTCAAGAATAATCAACCATAAATAATAAATGTGGCATAGGTCAGGGTAGAAGGAATTATAGAGGCACGGGTGGAAAAAATAATCAGGGAGATAGACAACAAAATGATAAACAACAAAGAAATTTTATTGATAAAAAAACTATCAAATGCTTTAGATGTGGTAAAGTTGGACATATTGTTGCTAATTGTAGGATTCCCTCATAGAAAATTACTGAAAGGAGAGAACAAACGAATGAAAAGAAAGATCAAGGACAATCTTCTGAAAATTCGCAATTATGTTGTTTCCCATTGTAATTTTGTCATGGATGATTTTTGTATTACCTCTTTTTCTTCATGGCATGATAGTTGGATCTTAGACACAGGAACCACTTGTCATATGACCTTTAAAAGAGATTTGTTTGAAAAAATCAGTGATAACATTGATGGAGTAGTTTATTTTTCTAATAAATCTAAAATTAAACCACACAGGATCGAATATATTCGATTAAAGATGTGAGGACTTGTAGATTATATTTTAAGTGATGTTGTTTACATTCCACAATTTCAAATAAATTTTTTGTCACTTATACAGATCTGAGAACAAGGACACTCAATACACATATTTGATGGCAAAGTGGAGATTCGAAGATAATCTGATAATGAGACCGTAATGATTGGTGCAGAAGAAGATAAATTCTTAAAGTTGAAAGGTGTGTCATTCATTACATTGAATACTACTCATTCGGTCCAACAAAATGGTACTATGTCTTCAAGTTTTTATGGAATGCTCATTTTGGCTATATAAATTATGATAGTATAAGAATTATGAGACAACGGGAAATTAAGGGGGTTCCAACACTTCCAAGAAAACTTACTCCATCTAATTCTTGTATTTTGGGTAAGCATAGTAAATAGTCTTTCCAAAGTTTTACTTCTAGAGCTTCAAGAAAATTAGGTCTCATACATTCAAATTTATGTGGACCTATGTCTATTGCAACTAATAATGGTAATAAATATATGTTGAAATTTATTGATGATTATTTGAGGACGTGTTGGGTTTATCTTCTTAAATAAAACTCACAGGTTTTTTATATGTTTAAAAAATTCCATCTCTTGATTACAAATGAAACTCAACTTAATACAAGCACTCTAAGAACTTATAATGGTGGAGAATATTTCACAAGCTTTTGAAAGTTATTTGCAAGAGAATGGCATCAAACACCAAACCACAATTCCTTATAATCCACAACAAAATGGTGTTGCAGAACAAATGAGCATAACATTACTTAATATGGTAACATCAATGATGTTCTTTAAAAATGTAAAGTTGATTTTTTGGGGAGAAGCAATACTTTGTGGAGCTTATATCATAAATCATTTTCCATCTTATATTATCAACAATAAAACTCCATATGAAATGTGGTATAATCATATTCCTATTTTTCAACATTTTAGATTTTCTTGGTTCTTATTGTTATGCTTTAATTCATAAGTAGCAAAGAAACAATTTGAGTGCAAGAAGCAACAAATGTATATTTTTGGGATATTCTATGGCTTCTAAAGCATACAAGTTGTATGGTGAAGAGAATAAGAAGTTTATTTTGTCAAGGGATGTATTTTTTCTTGAATATGATAAAGATACATCCACAGTTCATAGATAACTTAATCATTTAGAAAAATTTATATCTAAGGAATTTTATTATGAATCCGATAATAATCTCCCACATCCTAAAGGGGAGATTCCCATTTTAGATTATTCTATGGATTTTCCTTCAATGAATTTTCCTCTCAATGATGATAATGGTTTTGTTGAAGAGAAATTGGAAGGTAGAAGTGTTTCTGTAGGGACATAAGGTACTTGATTACAAAAGGGTCTGCTCCATAAGATTAGAAACTTCCTCCACAAGATGAATATCCTCTATGAAGATTACTTGTATCAAAACATTTCCTAGAAAATATGATGATTATGAGACAAGAAGTTCTTCAGGTAACCATTCTCATGTTTCTGGGTATAGTTTCTCTATTGATAGTTGTTCTATGGAATTTACATCTACGGATAAACACATTTTCCCTAAGTGGCTAGCTACACTTAGAACAACATAAAGAAATTAGTTTAATCCTATAGTAGATAGATGATATGAAAGAACTTACTTGTAGTCTTTCACTTCCTTGACCCCCTTTCAAATTCTCCTACCACTTCCACTTGAACTGAATCCACTCAATTGGTACATGTGTCAATAGAAATAGAAACAACAACGATCAAAGCATAAATGATATATCTACTATAAAACAATGGAATCAAAGACACTGAAACACATAATAAACATAGATATGAACAAGAATATGAGAAAAGCAATAAACAACTTTATTAATCTAGAAGCAAGAGTTTCACCCAATGCGGTTCAATTCATTTTCACTCCTCCAGCGTTATTCCATCCCTCGTCACACCAAAAGCACACGATTCCAGCAGCATAACATTACTTGACATGAACTCGAATCTAAAACCAACAGTATTTCTTCAATTTCTAGCCCTGTGATCACTATGATGAGTGCTCAAGTTAGAGGAAAATGGAGGTGGTTTTGTCATAAATGAGGGTATTGAATGGCCTTCCAAAATTGGAGTTAGTTTCCATGGAGTAAGGGATGAGAGGATATAAGGTTAATTGATCCATAGCCTATCCGAATTCAAGCTCATAGGATGAGATAAGAGATGGGATCCTTCTAGAATGATCTAGAATCAAGGAATATTCCCAGAATCCAATGTGAATTTCGCTCATTCTTTCCCATCGTAGGTAAAAGAGTGCCTAAGTTCACTACATGTAGGCCTCAATGGGCCTACTTGCTCTGCAGTGCAGTTACCACTAACCAAGGATGAGTTGGTGTCCCAAGGAGGCATTTCAGCAAGGTCTCAAGCTAGGAAATGCTCATGGATGGAAGCATTCAATGAGATGACTTTTCTAGGGCATGTAACAACTCAATTAGGGTTCGATGAGCCCTAATTGTACTGATCTGAATGTTGGGAGTGATGTGCCCAAATAGACCTGTAACAGTTGCCCCCTAAAGCATGAAGTCGAAAATTATAATGTCGAGTGATATGCTTTACGATATGATGGAGAGGATCTAAAGCGGATGCTGACCTGCATCGATTACAATACATAACATCATGATATTTTGAACTTTTCATGAATTTATGAGGGAAGGTATACCCATGCTCAACATGTAAACTTTTCAGTACATGTATATAAGTCAAATAGTTGTCTACATATATAGATCCATGATAGGATGACCATCTGTGTAAAGCCATCATACAAATGATTTAGTACTCTCCTAAAATCGCAACCCGGATGGACGAAACTAGATCTGAGGTCTTCTATCTCATCCAATCGTTCACTCAAGCATGAGTCTAACCATTTGAATATATGATATGTTGTCAAACATGGGAAGAAATCGTATGATTACCAGCCAATGATGTAAGTTGTGAACATACACGAGAGAGATCGCTGATAATAATAAAGATTCTCAAGGTACTGCAATACATTATGCATGGTGTGAATAGATGTTTTGATGTCGAACACCATAAAAATTCTTTCAGTCGAAGGTCAGTGATGTCATACTGTCACCAAAAGAGAGAAACTTGCCATTGATGTATGCAAGCACCAAGGTACTAAAAGGGTGTTTGTAAGTCAACTTCTTGGATAATGTGCTAATGTCGACAAGAAGTGACTCATCACAAGAGGGCATTGATGTATCCCCCATCAATGACACAAAATGAGTGTAATGATTTTGAAGACAGAATTTGATTGGCGACATAATGTTCAGGAATGACGGTCATGAGAATGAAGGTTTATGAGTATTGCAAAGGATGAAGTTTACTAACTCACTTCTCTTGAACATGTCAGCAACACTGAATGAATTGGAAGAATTGACCCAAAACCAAAGTGATGGATGGTGTGATAGAACATAGGTATGATAACCATCAAGTAGATAACCCAATCCAAATAGTCACAAAGATGAAGTGAAAGTGTCATGTTCAAGAGCGACTTGCTACCATAAAGTGATTTATCCCTTTTCCCATTTTCCCTAGTCATTGCTTACCAGTACCTCTTTATTTTTTTAACAAGCTTGAGGAAGATAACATATGCTTGTAGTATAATTCCACCCTTCGGGTGAATCCATCACTATGTGATGTTTTAACAAGTCTAGTAAAGGTGAAACTTGGTCTTGTCATGATGGAAAAGTTTTTCGCTATTTGATGTTTTAACAAGTTTAACGATAATGAGAACTTGGCCCTTTTCATGTTTAGAGAGTTTGAAAAGGGACAAAAGGAAAACTCCACAAGTTATTTTTCGTAAATTTGTCTCTCAAGTCCGAAAAAGCGTAAAATAATACAAGAGATAACCTATTGATCATGCTCGATCAACATATTCTTTTTTCGTAAGTGATCTATCTCAGTCTGGAAAAGGGTTAAACTTATATTGAGTAGATGTCATTTCCAATCCCTTTACGAGCTGAAAAGGACAAGCGCTCGATAATATTTTCATGTTTCAAGAGTCTAAAAAGAGCTTAAAGAGGACTCTACTTAGAGGAATGAGTAGTGTCTAGGATAGCAATTGGTTCCGGTGATGTTGGAACTTCTCAAAACATGTTGATTTATGTGAAGAGGCTGGCTAATAAGACCACTCATTGCAACTATTCCTCAAAAAGGGTAAAACAACCAAGTGAAAGCGTATGATCGGTGAAGAAGATAGTGACAATGGAAATAGAAA
This sequence comes from Pinus taeda, assembly GCA_000404065.3. Lineage (NCBI taxonomy): Eukaryota > Viridiplantae > Streptophyta > Pinopsida > Pinales > Pinaceae > Pinus > Pinus taeda. Next base: position 55,692 of record APFE030704204.1, on the reverse strand, counting down.
AACCAAGGCTCATCTGACAGAAGCGGCTGATAGAATGAAAATCATGAGGGTTAAAATGGATATGGGTTCATTTTTACACAAGCTTGAAGCATACGGAACTATGCTTGGATTCAGTTTCATGTTTACACAATCTTGAAACGAAAAACTATGCTTGGATTCAGTTTCATTTTTACACAAGATGGGTTCATTTTTACACAAGATTCAACAATTAGGAAATATGGTTGGATTCAATTTCATGTTTACACAAGCTTGAAACAAAAAAACTATGCTTGAGATTGGTTTACATGCCCCCAGCATGATGACTCGATTATGTTTAATATAAAACTACACAGTGAGAGCATTCCTTTATACTTTTCATACTATAACACCGCCCTATATACTTGAAAGTACGTGGACGAGCTACAATATACTTATGTGCGTGGAATGAGGTATCACACTCGGAATGTATCGCAGACCATTAGCAACAACTTCTATGTTTAACGACGTTGGAACACATCTCTAGCCTAGACCTATAAATGTTATGCGTTAAGTTACAATGCTCCATTAGGTTAATTGAGATAAGTTTTAAGTTGATCCTTTAAGAAATTTCCTTTCAAGGTTCACCACATCATGCATGTTTGCAATTCATAGAATGCAACTAACATGAGAAAAATTCTTTCATTTGATTTGAACAATGAAAATTGTAGCTAGTAAGGGATAGAGCAATCATATCTTTGAAAAAGAGCAAAGAGCACACCTAATGCAATTTCCTTAGCTATTCCTATCAAACATTCACAAAGTACAATATGCACAATGCAGGTTTTTCTTTTCAGAACCTTTAGTTTTTAGATGAACAAAAAGGAACTCGATGCACAAATGATCAATCAATGCTTTTCACAAGAAACAAAGACTTTATGATAGTTTAGTTTTCAAAGAAATGAAGACTTTATGATAATTCTTTTTCATAAAAGTAAAGACTAATCAATGTAAGCTAACTTTGACAATGAATTGATAATGATAAATAAATCTCTTAATAAACACTAAACAATCAAGGTCAAAGTAGGGCTCGGAGAGGAAATGCAAATTGATTTCAGAGGCATAAAAAACTTTGATCTTTCAGCAAACAACGTGAGAAGCAAATTTGGAAAAATCAAGAAAAATATGGGTTTTTAGCTTGAGAGGGACTAGTGCAGGTGTTAGTGGGAGACAGTGCAATGTCTCTAAGCCAAGGGTGCAATGCAGTGCATTGTCTCCTAACCAAGGGTGCACTGGTAGTAGCACATTCCTAGAATAGGTATTCTAGTGCAAATTTTGACCAAAAAAGCTTCAAAATGACTTAAAAGAGATCAATGAAGTCAATTAAATTCTACTAGTATGTGATATGATGAGGATAAACTACCAAGAATGATAGTCATTCCCTACTAGAGTCGTTAATTTGTTATATGGAATTTTCATCTACGGATAAACACATTTTCCCTAAGTGGGTAGCTACACTTAGAACAACATAAAGAAAGTAGTTTAACATTTTCCTATAATAGATAGATGAGATGGAGGAACTTACTTGTAGTCTTTTGCTTCCTTGATCCCCTTTGAATTGCTCCCATCACTTCCACTTGAACTGAATCCACTCAATTGGTACCTGTGTTAACAGAAACAAAAACAACAAAGATCAAAGCATACATGATCTCTCTACTATAAACCAATGGAATCAAAGACATTGAAACACATAATCATCATATATATGAAAAAGAATGTGAGAAAAGGAATAAACAACTTTTTAATGTAGAACGAAGAGTTTCATCCAATGCGGTTCGATCCCATGCCACTCCTCCAGCTTCAGTCCAACCCTCATGACACCAAATGCACACCAATCCATTAGCATAACATTACTTGACATGAACTCAAATATCAAACCAACTATATTTCTTTACAATCTTCAATTTCTAACCCCATGATCACTATGATGACTGCTCAATTTATAGGGAAATGCAGGCGGTTTTGTCATAAATGAGGGTATTGAATGGCCTTACAAAATTGGAGTTAGTTTCCATGGAGCAAGGGATGATAAGATAAGTGGTTAATTGATCCATAGCCTATCCAAATTCAAGCTCATAGGATGATATAAGAGATGGGATCCATCTAGAATGATCTAGTATCAAGGAATATTCCCAAAATCCAATGTGAATTTCGCTCATTCTCACCCAGCGCAGGTCAAAGAGGGTATAAGTGCACTGCAGTGCAGGCTTGAATGGGCCTACCTGCTCTGCAGCGCAATTACCTCTAACCAAGGCTACGCTGGTGTCCCAAGGAGGCATTTTAGCAAGGTCTCAAGCTATGAAACTTTAATGGATGGAAGCATTCAATGAGATGACTTGTCTAGGGCATGTAACAATTGAATTAGGGTTTTATGAGCCCTAATTGTACTGATCTGAATGTCAGGAGTGATGGGCCCAAATAGAACCTTAAAAATAGTGAGCCTACTTGTTGTCAAGAAGTTGTTAGTTGTAATGAATGGAAAATTGCAATGCAAAGGGAATATGATTTGCTTATTAAAAATGGAACTTAGGGGTTGGTGGATCCTCCTAATGGAATCAAACCCACTGGTTGAAAGTGGGTTTATAGAATCAAATATAAAGATGATGGTTCACTTGACAAGTATATGGCGAGATTTGTAGAAAAAGCATATGCACAAAAATAAGGTATCGATTACACATAAAATTTTGCTCCTATAACTAAATGGTGCACTATTAGAACCTTGTTTGCTATTGTTGCTAAAAAACGATGGACAATCCATCATATGGATGTAAAAAATTCTTTCCTAATTGGATATTTGAAGGAAGATCTTTACATGTTTCTACCATAAGGTTTTCTATCAAAGGTAGAGAACAAAAGGTATGCAAGTTAATGAATTCCTTGTATGGTTTGAAATAAGCACCTTGTGCATGGTATGAGAAACTAATTGAACATCTTTTTAAGTTGAATTATAAGCATTTTAACCTAAATGGTGTAACTATTTTTGTTAATAAAGTTGGAAGATTAGTTGTATATTTGGTTGTCTATGTTGATGATTTAATTATTATAGGGAACAATGATGATTATATATCATCTGTTAGGAACGAATTGAAAAAGGTTTCTGATATGACAAATTTAGGTTTACTTCATTATTATCTTGTAATTGAAGTTGATCAAAAACCTCAACATATTTGTATTTCTCAGAGGAAATATGTTGGAAAGTTATTGAAAGAATATGGAATGATGGATTGTATTCCTATTGCTACTCGATTGGAACAAAATCTGAAACTTACATCAAAAGAAGGCAAACCATTTGAAGATCTAACAAAGTACAGGTAACTTGTTGGAAGTTTGATTTATCATTCTACTATTCATCCTTATATAAATTTTTCTATAGGGATATTTTCCAGATTTATGCATTAACCTTGTGAAGGGAATTGGATGGGATAAAAATGAATACTTAAATATTTAAAAGGAACTCAAACATATGGCATCAAATATTCCAAAGTTGCAGACTTCCATCTTATTGGTTATTCCTATTCAAACTTTGATGGTGATAAGGAGCATGGAGTCTCAACCTCTGGTTATTTGATGAATCTTGGATCAACAACTATCAGTTGGAGATGAAGAAAATAATATGTTCCTACTGATTTTACCACTGAAGTAGAATATGTTGCAGCATCTCAAGCTACAAAAGAAATAATCTGGGTTCGCAAAATACTTGAAGATTTGTAAGAGAAACAAAAGGCTTCAATTCGTCTATTCTTTGACAGTCCTTCTGCAATTCAATTGGCCAAGAATCCAAAATATCATGATCGAACCAAACATATCAACATCAAGTATCATTTAATTTTACATCAAGTTGAGGCCAAAATAATTCATCTAACACATTGTCCTAATTCATAACAAATAGCAGATATTCTTACCAAAGCATTAGGGTGTGAAAAGTTTGAAAATTTTAGATCTTTAATTGGCATGTTAGATGTCCCTTTGGATTCAGGGTGGAAATATTAACTAATCCTTCGGGATTTCTATATAGATATGATGGTCTTGGTGGACATTGATTAATTGTTTAATGTATTTCTAGTTAGGGAGACATAATTGTATCCCTCTGATTCTGTTTGTATAAATACCATTTTATGATGAATAATACATCGGATAATACCATATGTTTTTATCATGAAGTTATTGAGGCATGTTTAACATTACAATTACATCTCAATCAGGAAAGAACTTTGATTTTTTTTTAAGAAGTCAACGTATTTTTTAAATAAGTCGGGGCATAAATTATTAGAAAACTTTAAGGACATATATAAAACTAATGAAATTAAAATAATTTTATTCATTGAATTTATATTTTATTTATTTAATTTAATGGTAAATTATAAATATATCTCTATTATAAAAGAAATTTTTGAACAAGTAAATAAAATTGGGACTTGTAGGACATAAATCACACAAATTGTTGTTGTTGCTCTTGAGGATTGTGTAGTAGTTCCTTTATAATCTTTACATTTTCTTATAGTAGCTCTTGAATAGTTTTTGAATGCTTCATTTGCCTCCTAGTAAACAAATTGTAAGACATTATTTTTAGTATCTATCCATACTTCTCTAACATTTACAAGGAGTAGTAATTTAAGGATTTTGATTCCAATCTATAATTGCTAAAAAAATTATAGATAAATTAAAACCTCTCAACATAGTTATATTTAAACTAAAACCTCTCAACATAATCTTCAAATGATTATTTTCCTCCTTGGTTTCTCTTATATATCTCATCTAAATTATTTCTGAATTTACAATAATATATGTGTGTTTTATAAATTCTTGCTCCATATTCTCTTAAGTATTGATGTTATTTCCATCTAGAGTCATAAACCAACATTATCATTGCTTTCTTCAAAGTACACAAGCATAGCCTAACCATTTGAGCAATGGTTTTACAATTATATACCAATATAATCATTGTTTCCTTCAAAGTACATGAGCATAGCCTTTTCATTTGAGCATTGGTTTTATAATCATAAGTTATATAGAAAACTTCAAATTCAAAATAGGAATGCATAATGATTTTGTGTGATAAGTTCATTAAAGTGGGGGAGGAAAAAAGAGATTAATGTTTTGAATAATTGCTTCTTCATATCATAACCCTAGGTCATAAACCAACAACCATGGATCCCATGGTTTGAAATATAACAATGAAAGTAAGTGTCAGAAAATTTGATGTTTCGAACCTAGTGATGGATATGGTTTCTAATATTGGCAAACACAAATTCTTTGACATATTTAGACAATTTTACTCTAATTAACACTCTATGTCATGGTAAAGGGTGTAAAAATAATTTAAATTCATGGAAGATAATATTTCTTAATGGGCCTACAATCGACTTTAGGGTTAGGTAGAAATTGTAATAGGAGGATAGGGAAGTCCACTTATACTAGGAAAGCCACTTGGGCTGATTTTTCAATGGAAGTCATAAGTTCGATGGGAAAATAACACCAAGGTATTCCTATATATCCAAGGGCCCTAACGAATGATTTCATGCACATGTACTAATTCCCTAAAGTTGAAACATTAAAAATCCTTTCATTATGCTTCTAGTAAGGGGTGCAATGCTAACCTTGAAATTACCACACCTCTCAAATATTGGTATGAAGTGTGGTCCTAGGAGACAACTACCATATATAATATCCTAGTATGGAATCTATCAAAATGAATTGCATAAACCATCATAATCATAATCAATAAATTCATTATTAAGAGGAAATTCCCTGTCTTATGATACACCTTTGTGAAAATTTTTGGATACTTTGGGTACCATCTCTACTCTCTTGATAGAGCCAAAAATGATAAAAAAAAATTCCAAATAGACCCAAAATATATCCTTGGTGAATATAATTATTTTTCTACTTATTATTTTTCATGTTTGTTCAAATTTGGGCTTGTTCGGCATGTGATGGTTTAGTGGTTGCTCTAGATTTTCTGTAGGGTTGATGCAAATAGTGATTCCAATATCATGTTTGTCCTTCGATTTATAGTTGATGGTGTATTGATGGTTGTTTTTGAAACTCATCACTAGCCTATTCATTTATGATTATCTCAGCACTTTACCCTCTTATTTTGGATTATGTGGTGGTCTTTATTTTACCCTAGATGACAATGGTTATTGGCCTCCATATTGCTTTAGACATCTACTTGTTCATATAGTATATGATATGGTTATGATGCTAATGGTTGGTGTGGTATTGACTTGCCCTCATTATGAGAGGAAACGTTTGAGTAGTGACACTTATGGCTTTGAGGTTCTCTCAGCTAGTTTTTTTCACTTAAGGTGATTTGGGTGTGCACTACTGTTTCATTCCTATGTAAAGTATGGTATGTCAAGAAATTAGGAGGATATATGCTACTGGAAATGTTCTCAGGTCTTTGCTTCAAAAACTCTGGACTGAATTACACTGATCTCTTCTTGGTAATGTTTCAGATGGTTGAAAATTGTATTTTGACTCATGTATTCTTGCATTGTAGTTATATTGTTATGTTTATTTGTTCAAGACTGGAATGTATGGTTCGTTGCGAATCTAAACTTGAACACTATATAATCTTGTTTCATCAATGAATATGAAGTATTTTGGTTTACAAAAAAACAGAAAAATGAGTAAATATATATCCGAACAATTTATAGAAATAATAATAAATATAAAAAAGTACATAATAAAACATCAACCCAATAATTAACCACAACTTCAAAATTGTAAATCCTTATAAAACATCACCTGATTTCTCAAAACCTTAACTTCAAATTTGAGAAGGTTTGATTTACAATTAAATATTATTTAAAAAAATAAAATTAATTAAATTTTGAATGTCAAAATAGATGCAGATTTGAGATTTGATTTATAATTAAATATTATTTTGAAAGAAAATAAAGATAATTGAACTTTGGATCAAAATAGATACATTTTTTAAAATTCCAAAAGATAAAGATAAACACACTCTCTTAAAATCTACCTATTCAAGTAAAATGTAAATCAATATAACCAAGATTCCAAAAGATAAAGATAAACGTACTCTCATAAAATCTATCATTCAAGTAAAATGTAAATCAATATAAATTTGGTTAGATTGTGAAAATGAAAAAATAGAAAAAAATTTGACTTTATGTCATATCTATTGAATGTTAAAATTTGAACACCCCAATATAAAATGAAAAAAGAAACTCATCAATTACAAAGTGCAAGAAAATGCAATCCCTTTTTAACCCTTTATTCGCTTCGTTTAAGGAGATGACATTTCTTCTCAGAAAACTATGGAAATTTTAGTACGAATTTTGATAAAATTAGGAAGAATCTTTTCGAAATCTGGATTAACTATCCAACTTCAAATTTTTGAGTGCCCAAAGAGTTTTTGATGGTGTTGAATCCATTTCCACCATCAAATAAAATTCAAAAACTCTCACAATCAAAATTTTTGAAGAAAAAAGAAAAAATCAAACAAAAAAGAATGATTGTCTCAGCAAAATTGTCATCTTGGTATGTTAGAAATAATAGTTACTCCCATATGCATGCAATACATTAAGAGTTGAATTAATTTAAGAAAATAATCTCGAATCTAATATTAGAGGTCAAGTCAAGTGTGAGTTTGCATGAAGTAATTAGCCAAGGAAAAGTCAATTCTAGTAAGAGTTGCATGATTCCATATTTAGTAAGTTTGATGTTTATATACCCATGGTCAAGTCATTTTAGTGAAGAAGCAAGCAAAGAGAAATGAGTCACAACTCATTCATTGTATATGAGAAAATCAAGTATTTTGGTTAATAGAGTAATTGAGTAGCAGCTCATGTTTTTTGTGTATGTTGAGAAGAATTGAAAATTGTGAAGGATAGGATTTCTCTTCTCAAGATTACAAATCAATTGAATAATATTACATTTGGGACATCAACAATAAATGATTGCAATGAAACTAAACTCAATTGGACCAGCTGAAATTGAACTGGGACACTTGGATGGACGGTTTTGACATGTAACAGGTGGTTGAAATTAGATTCTCCAACAACCCCACTTAATTACAACCACATGAAAATTTAACTTAGATTCATGTTGGTCTATGTCTCATCTAGGCTTACAATTCAAAAAATTGACTTCAACTAGATTTACTTTTCTTCTTCTCTTCTTCGAGATCCTATAGCCTCTAAATTGTTTCAGCTTTTTCTTTCTATTATTTCCTTCAAACCTATGTTTATTCATTTGCTAGTGTAGGTCTTCCATTGTTCTAGGCAATTTAAGCATGTCCTAGACTTCTTCAAAAATCAACTTGTATGTGGACTATTGCCACATATTATCTTATGTAGTGTGTTTTTCATCATCAATATGTTGCAACAGAAGATGAGAATAAAATTGTATTTCTTCAAGACTCTAATTCCTGAAAATTTAATTGATGTTCTCATCATCCAAGTTGTCTTCAACATTCATTTATGCAGTTTCTACATAGACTTTATCAAGGTATGGTGTTGCAAGCCATGCTCCAAGGAAACTTAACTCTTCTTCATAATCATCTTGTTTACCTATAGATTGGAAATCAATGGCAAGTTTAAAAAAATCTACATAAACACATAGGTTATGTTCCTTATGTTCTGCAATGAGAGATTTATCATGTTGTGCTTCCTTGTGTGCCTGTGAGTTTGTCTCTATTTTCTCTTTGTAGGCTTCCCTATTTGCCTCTATATCTATCTCTGTCTCTTCCACTTCTTTACTAACCTGTATTGGTGCAGGCAGGTTGTCTTTGAATTGATTTTCATACTCAAGTGGGATTATCTCACCAAATAGCATCGTGTTAATATAATGTTTATGTTTCATTATGTACAACCATTCACCATTAGCCAACAATTCTTCATCAAAATTTACATTAACAATATTATTTGTTGGATTCACCATATTGTCATCAGCAATATTTGTTGTTAGATTCATCAAATCTTCATCCACTTGTAGCTGTTCATAGTGGGATTCACGAGCATCTATGCCCTCCTCCTTTTCTTCTCTAAAATTATCACAGCCATCATCCACTTGTGGCTGAGCACTGTGGAATTCAACAGACTTTTCATCTCGATGTACATCTGCTACTATAGAACCACCTTCATCTTCAACTTGATTACTCCCCCTTAGATGAAAACTCCTCTTAAGGATATTCCAGGATTTCATGGCCATATTTGCTTCATTCACTCTAGTTGTTGCTTCTCATCATTAAAAATAAATTCAAACATCTCTTGTTGTTGCTTCGAATTTCTTAGCTTGTTGGCTTTTCCCATTTCTTGAGTGTTGTCTCACTACAACTCAACAAGTAAAACAAATTGTAGACATCATAACTAATTGCAATATAAAATTTGTCCCTACTTGGCTTCCACAAATAAATGAATCTATGAATTCCCTACAAAGACCTTACTTCCAAAATTTCTCTACTAAAGTGACACTTTCACAAAACTTTCACAAAAATATCATAATGCCCAGAGCTTATTGGAACAAAACCCTCTTCTTATTTTTTTAAAATAGATTACATGAACCTTATGAGCCTTTAATAATTGCATGATCCCTTTTTAAACAATACCTTTTAGCTCTCTTTCAAAATTCAAGTTTAAAAAAAATAACTTTGAACAAAACAACTTTTTTTGGCAAAGCTTCTCCCTTAAAAAAAAACCTTTAATAATACTTTGCATTTGTTTTAATAACAAATACCTTTTTTCTTTTAAAAAAACTTCCTCCCTTGTAAATAAAACACTTTTAAAATAAATTTTAAACCTAGGCTCGAATATATGTCTCCTTTCGAAAAATAAACGTTGGCTTGAATATATTCCATCAAATATCACACTTTGATGTACATCGATGACAATATGTAATGAGAAATGCATTAACATATTTGCATGGTGCGATTAAAGAAAATTTTGAAGACTTCTCGTTTTTCATTTATCAAAATAAAATAATCGATTGACAATATCTTAAAATAATTGCTTAAAAAATTGTTTTGTCCTTTGCGCAGCTCGCAACAGGATTATCTCCGTAATTTTGCGCCCATTTTGACTTGGCAAAGTGCAACAATCTTACAAATTTGACAATTTCATAACTTTGTTATTTTCTTGCTCATTTTCCTTTTTCTGACACACTTGCCCTTTTTTACAAGTGCAAAAGTGACGCACTTCCTTTTCTTCATAAGTACGAAATTCAAGCTTCTTTCATACTTTCTCTTCGATCTCTCGTCCATTAACTCTAACGACACTTGTTTCTCTCCTTAGATTCTTATGTGACATGTCCTCTTCTCTTTGGTACACTCAAAGAGTCTTATGCATCTTATGCTTTGATACAATGACAAGAATTGAAAATTGTTGAGTAGAGGATTGCTTTTCTCAATATTATGAATCAATTAAATAAGATTTCATTGGGAACATCAACAATAAATGATGTAGTGAAACCGAACTAAATTGTACTAAATAAAACTGAACTGGGACACTTGGATGGATGGTTTTGACACCTATCAGGTGGTTGGAATTAGATTCTCCAACACGTATTGTGCTTTTCTCCTCTTCCTTTTCAACAAATTGGTATTAGCTAAGGAGAAAGATCTTAGCAAAGGAGAAGTATCATACCTAGAGGACAAGAGTGAAGTGGTAACTCAGGAAAGGAGAAGATAACTATTAGTTTTATTTTTATTTTTAAATTATGAGGGTTGATCATCTGACCCCGGGAGATAGAGAGAGTGTGTTGGAATCATACTTCAAAAGGTGAATACACAGCACTACCATCAAATCAAAGAAGTAAGAGAAGGTGTGACTCTTTTGGTCCACACTTACACACCCTCGATATTTTCCTGATATCACAACTCCTCTGCATTGAAAGGTGCAACATTGTAAATTAAAAAAAAAGGCCTAAAATTGCTTGAAATTTTTGTTACAAAGTAGTGTTCCTTCTCAGATCTAAGTGGTAGATTATAGTAACTCCATCTTTGAGGCCATGCGTTAAAAAGGTTGAAAGGTTTAAAAAAAATCATATGATAGACTTTTAAATATTTTTTTTTTGGTCAAATAAGAGTGGAGCCTTCTATTAACCGCGAGATAGATTACATAATATACAAGGCTTTACAAGGTAAGGACCAACACGGGCTAACCCAAAAAAAGATAACCGACTACAAATCCTAAAGAAGATTTGATACCCTTAACAGGAGGCTTAAAAAAAACCCCATCCAGGATTTCGTGGAATCTGATGGTCATAAAACAGTAAAAAAGGTGACAAGCATCTCTGTTACCCAGAGTACAGACTCGAAAAAAGAGAGAGAGCCAATGTTTAAACAAATTTTGGGTCTAGCTTGAAACTAAAGTTTCAAGCACTTTTCGAGCCTAATAGCCATACGATCTGGCCCCTTAAGATTTGACGCTTCTCTGTGACATCGGAGCGGAGAGCAGCACAGTCTTTAATTTCCAAATTAGACCCGATGATGAATATAAACCACCAATCTATAGGGCATTGGGTCTGCAAAGGCGGTTATCCTTCGATTACTTTTCCACCTGATAGCCAATTGATTTTGAAGGAAGTTGGGCTCCACGGTCAGTGCCTTGATAAGATGTATGTTGATTACTAAGAGATTTTCTTCTATGGAGAGCTCTGTTTTGCATAGTTTTGTTATCCAGCTGCTTAAGAAAGGCTTACACTCCCACTTTGTCTAGTTTCCTCTTGTCTTCCTTCCTGTGCAGACCTGGTGTTATGGATTTCTTCCATGTCTTTGTCCACCTGTCTTTGAAAATCGTCTCGGAATTTTCCCAATGGTGTTGAATCCCATTCATATCTTTTGTAACTTTCTTTGCAAACCACTCCCTCATTCGCCAGATGATCAACTAGCATGTTGGATTTTCTTTGCACATGAATGAGGCTGGGCAGACTTAGGGTTTGAAGGTGGGAATGCATGCACTGAAATACCTGCAAAAGTCACCACTATTTGGAAACTCTTTCAATTGCTTTTCTGTTGCAGATCTTCTTAGCTACATTAATAACCAGTTTCGAGTCAACTTCAATAATGGTATTATGAGAATTTGACTCAATAAGTATTTCCAGACACTGCTCTAAGGCCATGATCTCTGCCATATTTATTGTAGCTATTCCCAAAAGACTATGAAAGTTATCCTTTATACACCCTTTCTCATCTCTGATGACCCCACCAGAACTCGCCATCCCTGGGTTAGCTTTAGAGGCTCCATCTATGTTAATTTTGAAGAAAACATGAGGTGGAGGTTGCCACAAACCTTTACCAACATTTACCTAGCTAACATCCTTGTGTATGCTCTGGGGAACAAGGGACTCGAGACCCAACTGCAGCATTATACAATTCTCTTGGGTCTGAGTCGGCTCCTTAGTAGGCCCCCTTAACATGGCACCAACAATTTCTTTTAGCTGTCTTAAAATCTGTGCAATAATATTCTGGGTTGAGTTGGTTTTTCTTTTGAAAATTCTGCCATTGCATTCTTTCCAGACATTCCAGATTAGGAAGCCTGGAACCAGAGTCCAAGCGTTGTTTATGAGCTCATTTCTTGAGAAGGTTCTTCTCCAAATGCTCAGAGTGTTGGCAATGTTGAGGCCATCCCTGTCAGTTTGTCTAAAAACTGAGGCCACCCAATCCCATAAGGTTGAGGTGAAAGGGCAAAGGTTGAGTAGGTGTTCCATCGTCTCCTCTTGTGTACCACAAAGATAACATTTTGATGGGCCAACAAAACCTTTGTAAGATTCTCCAAAGTTAGAATTTTCTTTTGTTGAACCAACCACATGAAGATTTTTATTTTCATCCAATGGGGTTTCTACCAAATGTTCTTCCAGACCTTATCAAGGTATTGATAAGTACATCATGTGGCTATCTGCTTAGCTTCCTTGAGGTTAAATTTACCTTCTGTGTTCCTTCCCCATCATAGTTTGTCAGACAAAGTTGAGACCAAAATCTTCCTTTGTTCCAATTCCATGGCAAGAGAGTTTTCCTAAGCTTTCAAAGGGCTCTCTTTCTAGTAGCCTAGATCCTTCCAAGTTCTCCATTTGTCATTTCTCTTTCCCTGATCCCAAAAATCTATAACCAAATATAAACCTTTGTTTTCAGTGTCATTCTTGAGATTGGTTAGTTCGTCCCTGAACAGATTTGGTTCTTGCTGCTAGTTATCCTCCCAGAATCTTGCCAAGTTCCCATCTCGGATCTCCCAGAAGTTGTGCTTCTAGATAATGTCTCTATTTTCCTAAGCATGATTCCAAATGTGGGAGCCCTTGATGATCCTAGACATTCGAATATGATCCCTCTCCTGCCAATTTGTGCATATTTTTGTTTCCAAATCTTTGCCCAAGGGGATGATAATTCCTTTAGCCAACTCCACTAACAATTTGCACCTGAGACTCTGCTAAGTGTTTCAAGATCATGAAGCCCCAAACCTCCATAGGCTTTAGGTTTTCAGATCTTATCCCAAGCTACCAAGGCACATTTCTTGTTCTCTTCCCCTTTGCCCCATAGAAAACCTCTTTGAATGTTCCTGATCTTCTACAAAACTCCTTTAGGGGCTGGATGAGCTGACATCATAAAGATGGGAATGGCCTGTAGGAAAAATTTTGTAAGCACAAGGTGCCCTACTAAATTCAAAGATATGCATGTCCACTTCCTTATCCTATCCTGAAGTTTGTTAAAGACCAGCTCCCACACTTCCATGCTCAGGGGTTTGTATGTAACGGGGATTCCAAGGTATTTAGAGGGTAACTAATCCCTTTAGAACCCTAGAATTATGGTGAGGTTTCTTTGAATAGAAATGTTAGTGTTAAAAAGGAAAACTTTAGATTTGTTTAGGCTTACCTCTATACCAGCAGCCATGGAAAAGTCATTCAAGGTTTGTTTAAAAGCTTTGGCTTCCTTGACCGTGGGAATGCCCTGCAACATAGTATCATCCACAAATTGCTGGTGAGTTGACACTGCACCATCTATGGTGAATTTGAAACTCTAGATACTTCCCTCAGCACTTGCCATTTGTATGACTCTGCCTAGCCCTTCCATCATGGGCACAAAGAGGAAGGGGGAGAGTGGATCTCTTTGTCTTAGTCCCCTAAAGGGTGTGAAAGCTCTTGAGGGTGAACCATTAATCAAGATTGAGAAACTAGTTGTGGAAACTAGGGCCATGACCCATCTGATCCAGTTGTGGTCAAAACCATAAGCTTTCATCATTTTCTTTGATATAAGACCAACTTAGCTTATCATAACCTTCGCTAGGTCAAGTTGTATGATCATTCCAACTTGCTTGTTGCTTTTCAAGGAATGGATTGTCTCATGTGATTGTATGATATTGTTGAGAATTTGTCTTCCTTCCACATAACTTGTTTTCTCCTCAGAGATGAGAGTTGGAAGGAGAGGCTTTATTCTGTTAGCGATCACTTTGGAAATGATTTTGTACACCACATTACATAAAGATATGGGTCTGAATTTGTCCTGTGTGATGGCTTTTTCCTGCTTCAAAATTAAAGCAATGAAAGAGGCATTGAGAGCCTTCAGGACTGATTTGGATCTTCTTGAGTCTTCCACTACATCCAGGATGTCTTGTTTGACTATTTCCCAGCAGGCTTTACAAAAATCTGCATTAAAACCATCCGGGCCAGGAGCTTTCCCCTTTTGCATCTTGTTGATAACTTCCCTGACCTCACCTTCAGATGCTGGCTAATTGAGATTATGATTGTCTTCCCTTGTTACATGCTTGGGGATGTACCTTGTGAATTTCCTAATAAACTGTGACCTGTCTAAGAGCATCTCCATTGCAACGCTAAGGAAGAGTTTCACTAGGACATATTCCATTTCTTTGTGGATGACAAGCTCTTTTCCTTCAGAATATTTGAGTTTCAGGATTCTGTTATGTGACCTGTGGCTTAAAGTTGACTTGTGAAACAACTTTGTGTTTTTTCCCCATCTTTGATCCATTGAACTCTTGATTTTCATCTCCAGAAAATATCCTCTTTCTTGCATCTACCATCCCATTCCTTCTGAAGAACAATAGATTGTGTATTCCTTTCCTCAGTAAAGCCATTTGTGATCATAAGTTGGTTGATCCCCTGGATATTTTGTTCAAGTTCTTTTTTGTCTTTGAAAATGTCAGCAAACTACTTTTTGTTCCAATCTTTGAGTCTAACTTTGATGTGTTTAATTCTTTGTTGTAGCATGTATATTTTAGTGCCTTGATAGGGGAACTTTTCCATCCACTATTTCCTAATGTTGTTGGTGAAGTCTAGGTGAGAGAGTCAGACATTTTCAAATCTAAAGGGTTTGTTTCTCGGTGAACCAATGAAAGTGGCTTCAAGCTGGACAGGCCAGTGGTCTGATCCTCCAAATGGAAGGATAATAGTGGACATGTCAAGGCCTATGAGAGAAAGGTCCTCTGAGATAAAGAATCTATCTAGTTTAGAGGAAAATTGAGAAGCATCCCCCCCTCTTGTTGTTCTAGGTGAAGATCCCATTTATTGTTTCAACATCCACTAATTTCATGTTATCAATGAAGTTCTGAAAGGAAATGGAGTCCCTTCCTAGTGCTTGGGTACCTCCTTTTTTCTCTATAAGAGATTTGATCATATTGAGATCTCCTACCAGAATCCAGGGTAGATCAGGATGTCTTCCTTTGAGCTCCTCCAGGGAGGTGAGAAGCTTGAGTTTGTCTTCTAGTGTTTGAGGTCCATAGACATTTGTCATCATGTAAATTTCCTTATCACCCATGGGTTGTATTACCATGAAAGATAGTTCTTGGATGCTTCGGTGTCCAAGATGCCAAGTTTAAGGGCGTCCCAAAGCGTTAGAATCTCTCCTGCCGAGCTGTCTGCCTTAACCTCTAGATACTCATACCTATTTAACCAATTACTATGGCTTCCTCTAATTTTATCCATTGAGCACTTGGTTTCCGGAATGAACACCATTTCTGGTTTTTCTTCTTTTATTATGCTACTAAGATTTCTTTGTTTCCTTTTACTTCCTAGACCCCTAATATTCCATGTTGTAAACTTCACAAAGATAATTTTGTAAAAGAGTAACTAGTGAGATCTTTCAACTTACTTAAGTTGATCATGGGTTTTCCACATTCTGTCAGCAACTCATTCTGTTTTTTCCTTCCTCTTTTCCTACCTAGGTTCTTAAAGGATTGTCCCTGTGTTTCTTCCATTATCTTCATTCCTTTATTTTCCTCGCTATCATGGTTTCTTTTCACTCCAGAACTCTTCGACTATGAGTGCCATAGGAAGAGCTATTGAACCCCATTAAACTCTTTCTTTAGCAAGGATTCCACTCCTTTGGTAATACCCTGTTCTAGAAATTTTTTCAGATCTAGTTTTTCCTTCTCAAGAATATCCTATAGTTCTTGATCCTCCATTCCTGCCTCACTTGAGGTCATCTCATGGTCCCTATTGAGCTCCACCATTCTTGATATGTCATCCTGTAGCTGGTTGTTCTCTAGTATGTCCTCCATACTAGTGTTCTTGTCCTTCTCATCTGCTTTAGTTTCTGATCTCTGGTTTTCCCCGTTATTTCTTGTATCTTCTTCTAAGATTTTGCAATTTTTGTGGCTCCATTGTTCATCCTTGTTGATTTTCTTTTGATTCCTATTTCCTCCTTTTCCCTTTCCCCCTACCTTGGTAAAACCCTCTGGATCTTTACTTGTGGTGGGTTTTTTGTTGTTTTCCACTTTATTTGATGGGAAGTCTCTGTAAAGGTGCCCATGTTCATGGAATTTACGGCATCTAAATGGGACTTGCTCATAGTCTACCATTTGTACCCATTCTTCATCATAAACTTCTAAAATTATCTCATCTAGGAGTGCTCCAGATAGGTCCATTTCCACACAAATGTGGGTGAAAGAAGTGTATTTTCCTCTTAATGTCACATCTGATATCTTTATAAAATGACCTAGTTTATTGCCAATATCTTTTTAAGACTCTGGCAGCCAATAATCTAAAGGAAGGGAGTATAGCCTTATCCATACTGGTATTGAGGTGAACATTTCTCGTTTTGGGACAAAATTTATCACCCATAGTCACATGTAAAGGCCTACAGCAGCGTAGAAGTATTGTCCTCCCTCGAACACTCTATATTTATATTCTAAACTCGTGAACACCACCATAAAAAACCCTTGGATCCCAGGTGTAGGTTTATTTCCCCTTTGGGTTTCCAGTGGTTCCTTTTCCATGCATGTAAAGCCTTCTCCGTCAGCCAAATCACATAAATTTTCATATGATCGCATGTTCCGCCATGTGATCTTTGTGTACCTGTAATGCTAGGTCACTCAAAACGACCCTAGGAGTTATGGTTGTCTTGGGTTTGTAGACCGTTGTCGCCCTCAAGGGTGCATCTTTCTGACTGCTGCCCTCTTTTCTCTTCTCCCAGCTATCTTCCCCATGATTTCCCCTCTGTTCATGGTTTTTAATATTTCCTGTGTTGGTGTCCTCATTTATCACCTCCATTGGTTTATTGAAGCTGTTCATATCCTTTTCCTTACTTTTTTTTGTAGCTATTTGACTGTAGGAGGGAGCCGAACTCCCTCCTCCACATTCCTCCATGGTTACTAGCACCTAAACTTAGCACAAACCCTAGTTCTACTTATAGAGGCCCCCTTTTCCATTTTCATAAACCTTCGAAAGTTAGTTTCCTGTGAATAGGTTTCACTCAATTGTTAGAAAATCAACTTTTAAAATATTAAAAAAGTTCTATTAAAAGGTTTATTTGAAGAAACCTCTTTTTCTATCAAAAATTAAAAAGGGTTTTATTTGAGCTAGAAAAAAGGGGGTTTTATTTATGGGTTTTATTTGGAAGGATTTATCTGAGTTTTATAAAAAAAAATTCCAAGTTATTTAGAGCGTTATGGTCTATAAGGGGAGTGCCATTACTAGAAATAGTTTTCAGAGATTTTGACTGGTATAAAGTGCCACCATGATATTGAGAACAGAATAATGTGTCTATATATAATTTCTTTTCTATTTGTTGAAGCATGACAGTGTTTTGGGTTCATAAAAATCCCTTTTTATGATAAGGAGACATGAATCTGGTGAATTTTTTCCTTATGGGGGCACATATTGAAAACATTATTCTTTTTTGGGGGCGATATGGAGAGAAGACTAATGCAATAAGGAAAGGAGATAGAAGACAATAGAAATATGGCAATCATGGGCTGCAAAGTGAGACTGAAGCAGATCAAGAAGAGAAATCGAAAGGAAGAGCTAAGGTATTTTGAAGAGCTCATAGAGGTTCTCGATGCAACTGAGACATATAAAATTAAAGTAGATGAATAAGAACAATAAGAGGATGAATGGATAGGGATGGATCTAGTAACACTTCCAAAATTTACTAATAATTTTTTTTTTTGACATGTTAAAATGCAAAATTTTATTTGATGTAAAGAGTTGATTAAGTATTAGTCTAATAACCCATATAATGAAGTATATGATTCTTTAGTACTAGATTTGATAAACTAGAAATTGAATGAGAATTTTGTGTGCAAGGTAGCAAAAGCTAGATCTTCCCAAGAAGCATGGAAGATGCTGGAGGCAAAATTTGGCACAAAGGAAGGTGGCATGCAGCAGCAAGTTGTGTCATAGTCTATTGAAGAATCAATAGAGAAGTCAGTAGTAGGTCTACAATTAAATGAGAAAGAATATGGGAGGACAACAAATCTTGTATAATCCTACTCAAATGTAGATGATGGTCACGAAGACTTTAAAAATGAAACCCATTATGCATACATTCATATGGATGAAGAAGATGTAGAAAATATTGCAAAGAGAGAATTTAAAGCCTCTGTATGTGAAGTTGAGAAAGATCATATTGATGCTTGAGAACTCCACTATAACATGGATGGTGAAGATGATGATGAATCCCACAATGATGAGACACATGTGGATGATGATTGTAAAGTGAGTTGTGAGTTCATGAATCCAACAATAGACCTTCTTGATGATGATCTCTTTGCATCATAGGTTGAGACATTTAATTTTGAGAATGACAAAGAAAGTTTTTCATATGAAGTAATGGTTTGCGAAGCTGAGAGTGTATATCTCATGAATTGAGTAGAAACTAATGAGTTTGTCGAAGTTAAAATTGTTAATGAGCATATACATGCTAAGATATCTCACCATAGAGTGGATGAAAATTATGTTGACGACAGTTAAGGTCTCTTTCTTGAAATAGGTACTGATTGTTGCAATGTTGGTACTATTTTATTGCCATTATTTCCTTCTAAAAAATCCATCATTTATCTATCATCTTTCATAAACCTCTCATAGTCCATTGAAATTGATTAATGAAGAATTATAATTGCTATTTTACATTAAATTTAATTTATGGACTTTTATGTTAAAAATTAGAATTTTTCAACAAAATTACGGGATGTAATGATTTCCTGTAATTGGCTTATGTTGTGACATGTGGCATGGCAGGAAAATCGAAACGGAAGATAAGGACGTGATCTAGGATGAACATACATGGTGGAAAATCTATTTAGCATCGAATCTAAAACTCCTGAATACATGGTCAATGTTGGTCAAACCCAGCCTTTTTGGTTGTAAAAGCAGAAAAATGTGAAGTTACCTAAACTGATTTCGTTTTGTTTTATAAATCAGTTAGGATTAGGAAGAACGAAACCTAGCCTTTTTGGTTGTAAAAGTAGAAAAATCTGAAGTGATAATGAATGTACTTTTGGCTGTAAATTTTAATAAATAGGAGGAATGCTAGTGAAGAAAAGATTAGATGAGAATAGAATTAAGACTGTAAGTGTATTTTAGAACTCTGTTTTGAATGTAATCGATTCTCAGAACTTAATCAAAGGCAAAATTTCATCAATTATGGTGTTTATGAGTTAACGTTATTATCATCTGAAGTTTTTATAATTGTGCCATCAAAGAGTGGAAGGGCCCTACGTGCAGATTGGTACACTTTATTTTCTGTTTCATAGAATTTAGTCTTCAGATCTGAATAGCATTTTATTTCCTCTCATCGCTTGTGAGTTGATCAATTTGACTAGAAGTTCTTGCGATTGTTATTTTATGATTCATAGTAGTACCTTGAAAATTCAATTGCAAAATTATTGAATCTGATTTTGTAAAAGGTTGATTGAACATTGAATTTCAAGATATTTCTGTGGACTCTGTTTTCATGAATTGGATTTTTAGTATGCTTAGTGTGTTACCTTAAAAGAGTTTTTTGTGAATTATATCCTTGTAAGAGGATTGAGAACTCAGACTAGTAACACTCTGTTTTTTTAGAACAATTAATTAAATTAGATGATCTAAGTGGTTAAACTATGAAAGGAAACATATTTCAATCTCTTGTAAAAGAGTGTTGTAGCCTCTCACAATAGACACTTATTTAGGCAGATGAGATCCTTTTAGGTCTATAAATTTTAGACACGTGCCTCTAAGTTTACCTAGCTTGGTTGACATTAAATTTAGTCTAATCTAGACCCTTAGATTGGTCACTACATTTTGGCGTCGTTGCCGGGGAGGTGCAACTAGAGGATTTCTAAAAAGAAATAAAACAAACAAAACATAGATTTAATTTTAATTCATCATTTTAGAAGTCATGTTTACTTATGTCTAGATCTAGAGATGATAAAGGTAGATTCATAAAAACCTCCAATCCAAAAACTAATCCACCACTAGGAGTAGACCCTTTAGGAAAAATTGAACACACAACACCAGCTGGGAAAGTCACCATACAAAAATTAGAGGATAAACAGAAATCAGGGCAAAGACTCACACTCATTGAGAGACAAATTCTATTGGCAAACGAATCACAGAAGAAACATCTCTCTGAATCCTCTATAAAAAAAGAAAGTAGTAAAATAACTCAACAATCTCTTCTTGAACCTACTGATTTTGAAAAATCTCAAGAAGGAGAAAAATCACTAGAACAACTTCTCTTTGAAACAAGTGACACTGAACAAGAAATTAAATCAACAAAGGAATCTATCAAAATGGCTGGGGAAGGCGGAGGATCAGCAAGAAGACCCACTCCTGAAAAACAACATCGAAGAGAGGAGGAAGAGTCAACCTTTAAATTTCCTATTCAAGAACGAGGATAAAATCATGACGAGGAAATAAAAATATACTAAGACAATATACCATTTACTGTTATAGCTGAAAGAGAAGATGAATAAAAACATGTAGGAAAGGATATGGAAGTTTTTGGAGATGGATAAGAAATCATTGAAACAACCTTTCAACAATGGAGTCAATAAGAGATCAAATTCTAGTACCAAAAAATATGGCAGAAAGAAGTTTAGGATTATGAAGTGAAAGAAGTTGAGAAAAGTTCATAGTTTGAAGATGAAAAGATGTGGTAGTAGTCCATGAGTGTTTAAATCTTTGAAGAGGAAGTTGTAAAAGACAAACTCAGAAGGCCAATTTTTTTTTTGGAAAGTAATATGAGAGAATTCAAAGAAACATTGTCGCAAGAGAAAGTGAAGAAATATGGAGCCTAAAATAAGAAATCGCACTTGAGAATGAAGCAATTTTGGGGGCATAGAATCTAGAAGAAACAAAAAATAAAATCCAACATTGTAAAAAAAAAAATTAGTCATTGTAAGCCTAGCTCAGACTAAGTCCAGTGGGCATGTTTAAGTTAGGATGATTCATGATTAATTTAAGGTTGATTCATATGTTTGTAATGAAGGGGGATTTTTATAAATTGTAATTACTCCCATATGCATGAAATGCATAAAGATTTAAGTTAAGTAAATAAAAGCAAGTTGAGTCTAATATTAAAAGTCAAGTGTAGTGTGAGTTTGCGTGAAGTAGTTAGCTGAAGAAAAGTCAACTCTAGTTAGGTTTTGCATTAATCCATATTTAGTAAGTTTAGTGTTTATATACCCATGATTGGGTCATTGTAATGAAGAAGAAAGAAAAGAGAGATGAACTCCAGCTCAATGAATGTATATGAGAGAATCAAGTATTTGGTTAATAGATTAATTTAGCAACAACTCATGTTTTGCGTGTATTTTGTGCTTTCCTCCTCTGGCTTTCCGACACAGTAGGCGATGCCCCCTTTATATGAGATCGTTCACATGACACCTTCATATTAGCTATGTCATCAATGTGGACACAACATCTATGCAATATGATGGAAAGACATATATGCGGCGAAGCCTATTTCATGAATTTAAAATGTCATCTTTAACACATTTACCCTTTCAACAATAATTACAATTTGAAAAGGGGAAACTATGAACTTTCTAAAAATTATATAATATTTATTAATCCAAGAATAAAACCATTTTGTTCACAAACTTTAAAAAAAAAATCATAAATTATCCACTTCATGGGAATTATGCATCCTTACTTATAGCACGAAATTATGTATAGAAATAATTTAATGCTAGGGGTATTTATTCCCCTTAGCCATTTTACACGCTCTGATAAAACATGAATAAACAAGTTAAATTAGTTTTTCAATTAGTCAAATATGTTGATTAGCTTCCAATTTTTTGTTTGAATATATATTATGTTTTTTTTGGGGACGATTTTCATTTTCAATGTTATAGCAAAAAATCATATCAAGGAATATACCTATCCACCTACATTTTTATAAATGATTTCTAATCTTAATTCTAGTTTCAATCCCACTCCCAACCTCACTTTCTCCCATTAAAATATAAACCATTGATGAAGAGATTTGAATTATGGAAATTATACTCCACACATGCCAACATATCAACAAATATACACTTCATGAATTGTTCAATAAACTATACTTATTCATATAAAAAAATCTATAATATTATTTATGAAAAATAGTTTACATGTATAAATACTTGTGTCATT
>APFE030704204.1:0-20611 GCA_000404065.3 Pinus taeda | reverse complement strand
AGAGGTGAAGTTATTGAGAGAGAGAGAGAGAGAGAGTAGGGAGAGTGATCGAGAGAGAAATGGAGATAGTGAGTGGGGAGAGTTATCAAGAGAGAGAGAGAGAGGGAGTGGGGAGAGTTATCAAGAGAGAGAGGGGGAGTGGGGAGAGTTATTAAGAGAGAGAGAGAGAGAGTGGGGAGAGTTATCAAGAGAGGTGGAGAGAGAGAAAGAGAGAGGTAGGGGGACAAAGAGATATAAATATGAAGACATCATGAGATAGAGGAGGGAGATATACACGAGAGAGAGAGAGAGAGAGAGAGAGAGAGAGAGAGAGAGTTATTAGGATAAAGGAGATAGAGGGATGTAGGGGTAACATATGGGGTGAGATTTAAAAAGATAGGGGGAGACATCAAGGGAGAGATACAATGAAGAGGGGCAAGGGAGGAACATAAAGATAAAAAGATAAAAAGGAAGATAGAACGAAAAAGAGAAGGGGGGCTGGATAGACAAAGAAAGAGGAAAAGAAGGAAAGGTGAGGTTGAGACACAGAGAGAGAGAGAGAGGTATGTAGGGGTAGCTATATAAGGGTAGAGAGAGACATAAATAAATAGATGGATATAGGAGGGAGAAATACAGGGGGGAGGGGGGTGGAGAGAAGAGGGATACCAGAGGGAGACACATGAGGGAGAAGGAAGAGAGATAGAAATACATATACACAAAGATATCAGGTAATAAGGATATAAATAAGTCTTAGAAACAATGGAAACTATAACACTACTAAGATGGTGGGGTGAATTAGTAGTGTGACCAAATTATGCAATTATTCACAAATTATACTTTTCAATCACTTTACCAATCATTTCTAAATCAGTAGCACAACTACGTAAATCATAGCATCATTATCATCATCAAGCATGTGAGAAACATATACATAACACACCAATCTTCCTCTTATTTCATTGGAAAATACAAGCTTCAACTTGATTACATCATTGCCTCACGAGCTACTACTTGTAGGTTTACTAGTAGTTATTGAAAGGAAGATCTATCCCTATTTTTTTATTAGTCTTCACAGAAAGGGATTGTTGCCCCTACTCATTTATCATCCTTTTCTAAAAGGGACTCTTTCCCCTACTCACTTATCAGCCTTTGCTGAAAGGGACTCTTGCCCCTACTCATTTATCAGCCTCTGCTGAAAGGGACTCTTGCCCTTGAAATATAAGCTACCACTTGTTGACCTTGTTGATTCCTCTTTCATCCATTTTAATCCTAGAACCAATATACTACTTTCCTTCATAAATAATAATTTTCTCAACTTGCACTACTCACCAAGACCCACCTTACAAACACCTTCAATAATCTATAATTATTGAACAAATCACTAACTATACCAACATCACGAATCATTAATCGCCAATTCATTATTTTCCTTTTCAAAAATCTCTTTGACACAAATATTGGTCCCTGATTCAGCTCTGATCCATACCAACACTATGCATCTCATTGTACCAACTAACCAATTTCTCTGCTACTCGAATTCTGCTTTAAATAATTATGCTTGCTAAAATTAGGTAATTTTCCTTTGGTTAGCTTCAGAGGTTCCTCCATGCATAGATTCTATTTTTATATTTATTCTTCTTCAGCTAAATCTTTTATATGTCATATGGAGGTCATCAAACACATCACCACTATTTAAAACTCAGTCTCTAAGTTAAACTGATTAAATCTGCTGAAACAATGAATTTTGGAGTGATAGTTTGGATAATAATCTTTTGTTATCTTGCACTTGAATGTTTCTGTGAATTCTCTATTTTTTCCTTCATCTTGTTCACTTGAGTTTTCTAAATATTATCTTCAAGTTATCAAACTCTCCTTACCTATTTCTACTGGAAAAACTGAGCTTAACTGCCCAATTTTGCTATTTTGGAATTATTACACGATTTAGTAGAGGTCTTCCAATTCTAGTGAATCACCAAGTTTGGTTGTAATAGCCAAATCTTCCTCTTAACTCATCCATGCGCCAATATATTCCTTAAGACCCTTTCACTTCATACATTGACCCCTTTTTTCCCATAAGACCAAGGGTCATGACCTTGTCCATAAATTATTAAGTTCTTATCCAATCTGCACCTTAAAACTTTGTGCCTTTTGTCAAATGTCACATACAAAACCATATTCTAGCACTAATCTTGGCCCCTTACTACTTTATCCTAAAGCTCCTCTATTTCACCTTCAATTTCCTTCTAGGACTATGCCACCAGGATGTCGTGTCTTAGTGGAGTGCGCCTTTTCTCTTTTCCCATTGGTTGTTGGCTCCAATGTGTGCATCCATCCTAGATCGACACTTGTCACCTTATCAGTCTTCTTTGATCACCTTTAAAACCTTTTGGGGTCAAGGGATTAGGATGAACTATCCTAGTGGGTCTGCCTACTGCACTTAGAAACCAATCAAATTCACATCGAGCTAAGTTGTATCTGACAACTTCCATGTGTGTTTTCTGCCTATTCATCCCATAAGTCTTCTATATTATTTTCTCAAAATCTTCTGAGATCGACCTTCATAGATGACATCATGCTCATTTTATCAATGCCACATGGTTCCAACTGAGTGGTGAAATGTTTCAGTTAGATTTGGCCCACTAGGGTATGTAAAAGGCCCTAAAACGCCCACCACATGTCCACCATACCAGATTTCCATGTTGGCAGTGCTGACATCATACAGGCCACCTGTGCATCAATCTGTCGAGCTAGTCAATTATCTAACCACCATGTGGTTAATGGCCCCCTACCTTGTCAACGGTCACAGAAAATAACTTGTGGTTTTGTGCACCCCCCTTGTTGTTAGTGGTATTTTGGATGGGGCTCCTATCCCAAATGGTGTGAGGTCTAATTGGGACCACATATTGGGGAGACCCCTTGAATATTTGTGGGTCTAGTACCATCAACACCTTCCAAGTTGTGTAATTTTATCCATTCAAAAATGGAACTTCATCTCAGGTAATCCAGTCCTAGTCCTTCATAATCATTGTCTTCCTTCTAACTATTAAACCGATCCTGAAGAAACCTACATCTCCGATACTAATTGTTAGAAACAATGGAAACCATAAAACTACTAAGAGCGGGAAAGGTGAATCAATAGTGTGATCAAATTATACAATTATTCACAAATTATACATTTCAATCACTTTAGCAATCATTTCTAAATCTACATCACAACTATGTAAATCATAACCTCATGATCATTATCAAGCACATGAACGACATATACATAAGACATCAACCTTTCTTTTATTTCTTTGGAAAATACAAGCTTCAACTTCATTACATTATTACCCCACAAGCTAAAGGATTGTAGGTTTATTAGCTTCCATTGAAAGGAACTTCTATCCTTGTTTGTTTATCAATCTTCACTGAAAGGAAATGTTATCCATGCTTGTTTATCATCCTTTGTTGAAAGGGACTCTTGCCCCTTCACGTTTATGAAACTTTGCTGAAAGGGACTCTTTCCCATGAAATAAATGCTACCACTTTCTAGCCCTATTGGTTCCCCTTTCATCCATTTTCAAACTAAAACCAATAGAACACTTTCTATCATAAACAAATAATTTTATCAACTTCAAATGCTCACCAAAAACCACCTTACAAATACCTTCAACAATCTCTAATTATTGAAAAAAGCACCAACTATACCAGCAACATTAATCACCAATTCGTTTTTTTCCTTTCCAAACAACTCTCAAACACCAATATTGGTCTCTTATTCACTTCTGATGCATACCAACACTATGCATTCGTTGCACCAACAACCCATTTTATCTACTTCTCAATTTTTTCTTTAAATAATTATGCCCACTCAAATTAGGTTCTTTTCCTTTCATTAACTTCAGATATTCACCCATGCATAAACTATATTTTTTTCTTTCTTCTACTTCCACTAACTCTTTTATATGTCATCTACAAGTCTTCAAACACTTTTATGATGTTTAAAACTAAATCTCCAATTTAAACTAATTAAATATGCTCAGATAGTCAAATCCTAATTCATATTTTGGAAAATAATCTTTTGTTGTCTTTCACTTGAATGCTTGCATGAATTATTTATTTTTTCCTTTTTCCTCTTCACTTGAGTCTTCTAAATATTCTCTTGAAGTTATGAAACTCTACTTACATGTTTCTGTTGGAAAATCTAAGCTTAACTTTCAAATTTTGTTATTCTAGAATTATTATAGGATTAACAGAGGTCTTCTAATTGTGGAGAATCGCCAAGTTTTGCTTTAACAACCAAATTTGCCTCTTAACTTTTCCATGTTGCCAGTATGCCCCTTAAACCCCTGGTGCTTCATATATTGGCCACTTTTTTCCCAAAAGACCAAGGGTCATGACCTTGTCCATAACCTCTTAAGCACTTATCCAACATGTGCCTCGAATTTGTGTGCCCTTGGTCATATACCACATATAAAACCACGTCCTAGCACTAATCTCAGCCCACGGCTCCTTTATCCTGATTCCCCTCTATTGTGCCTTCAATTTTATTTCGGGGCCATGCCACTAGGATGACGTGTCCCATTCATTCTTCCTTTTCTCTCTTCCCATTGGTCGTTGACTCCAACGTGTGTGTTTGTCATGTCTCTACACTCGTCATCCTCTTGATCTTATTTGAGAAATTTTAAAACCTTCATAGGTCAAGGGATCGAGATAAGTTGTCCCGATATGCCCGCTTGCTACATCTAAGCACCAATAAAATGCATGTTGGGTTGACTTGTCTCTCACAACTGTTATTTGTGCCTGCTGCCTAGTCACCCCATAACTCTTCTCTATGATCCACTCAAATTCTTTCTGGGTTGACCTTTAGGGATTACATCATGCTCATATCCTCAATGCCATGTGATGCCATCCTAGTGGTGACACATGTCACTCAGATTTGGCCCACTAGGGTTTGAAAGGCCCAAAAACACCTGCCATGTGTCCAACATACCATGTTTCCATGTCAATAGTGCTCACATCATACATATCACTTATACATCCATCTATAGAGCTAGTCCATTGTTTATCCACCATGTGGTCAATGGACCCCTACCTTGTCCATGATCACAAAAAACCACTTGTGATTTGCACACCCCCTGGTTGTTTGTTGTATTAAAAGGTGGGGGGGGGGGATGACGCAATTAACCTTCATTGTTGATCTTGCAATTGTCAGTTTGGAAAAACCATGGGGGCTTCACTCAATGAACCTCTGAAATATCATGTGCTTTTGTGGCATACTAAACAATATCCTTAATTTGACTACATATTGGAAAATACCTCTAAAAATCATAGTTTTAACCCCCTACCAATATGAACCCATTACACTTTACCAATTTAAAACACCCCTACTTTCACTAGATATTATAGGTATCCATTTTTTCATTAACATTTTTCATACTCGTTTATATCTTTTTCATTAATTTTGAGCTCCATTTTTTAGACTTTCCAATATAAAAACCATTTACCCCCTATTATATGCTTAATATATTATGACATTTTTTCATCAATACATATCCCCCAATATGAATGCTTGTATTGTATATTTCGCCCACAGTGAAGCCCATGTGGGTCAAACTTCCTTTGCACCATGCACCATGTAAAATCTTGAGGGAGAGAGGGAGGTGGAAGGAACAGAGATGGGGGAAGGAGGAGAGAGACAGAGAGAGGAGGAGGAAATAGGGAAAAGGGGAGATATAGGAAAATGGAGAGAGAGAGAGAGAGAGAGAGAGAGAGAGAGGGGAATTGGGAGGAGGGTGAGAGAGAGAGAGAGGTATTAAGAGGGAGAGAGAGAGGTAGTGGGGGGACTACGGAGAGGTGGGGGGCTTAGTGAATGGGAGAGCGAGAGCTTGATATAAGAGGGATACATAAGGATAAGGATAGAAATGGATAATAAAAGAGAAAAGGATGATAGGGAGTTTAAGTGATGAATGAGAGAGACATAGAGAGAGGGAAGGAAGATGGAAAAATAGTGCATGCATATTTTAGAATATGTGTGTGTTCTACAGTGCATGCACATTAATAGAAAATTTGCACATTCGTAACACACACACACACACACACATTATTGATTTCAAAAGACATTTGGTGAGAATTTACATTTTTCAATTAAATGGCAGATGAGCTCGCTACTTTGGTTTTAGGTTTAGATTGGCAAACCCCTTGGTTAGGTCTACATAAAAAGAAATATATCCATTTTTAAAACTTCCTCCATAATTTTGTATATGCTCTAAGTTTTAGTTGCTAGTGAAACTGAAAACATTTATTGAGATCCGTTTGTGGATTCTAATATACATTTTTTCAAGAATTGGTTAATTTTTTTTCTTTTGTATTTTTTTGGACATATATCAAACTTATTAAAAATCATAGGTATTTTATTTCCGCTATAACTTTTGATTAGTTGACTTATTTTGAAATAAAAAATGATCCTACATTAAAACATATGAATACCTACTTAGAAAACTAAAATTATGAATATTTTAAGACTCTCATAGCGAGGCCTAATAGTTGACCTCATCATTTTAAGGATTCATTATCTTTCTTGCTTTTAAAAAAATATAAAATTAGTATTAAAATTTATGGGAAAATGACTATACATAAGATCCATCTATTATCTACAATTGTAAATGTTTTTTTCAAAAAAATACTTGATTTACATGTCAATTCAGAGTTAATGTGAAAATATGCATTATGTTTTAGAGAAAAATAACATAGCAATCTTATAAAAGCACAATTTTTTTTTAAGTTACAATTTTTTTTCATAATTAAATGTTATATCTTTAGGAATATGATTCTATACATTTTATCATTTTACACAATGTCCTAAAAAGTTGTGCAATTACCTCTAATAATTCTTTTTAGTGATCAAATTTATGCTTTTCTAGATTTCCATTGTAACTAACATATCATAATTGGGTAGCATTATCTTGCACTAATCCTAGTATATTTCCTTAAAAGGTTATTTAGGTCTTTGAAATAAGCCTTTAACATACAATGAAGTCATTTTCATTAAAACCCCTTGGTTTCATGCATCTTTGTCTCATTATTCTTGAGGTCTTGGAGAACATGGAAGAATCTAGTAGTTGGAAATGTATCCAACCAATAATCAACAATATTTCATTCTTGTAAATACTTTTTGGCCCTTGAAATCAAGCATGACTTCATATTCTTAGAGTGTCACAACCCTTAACAATACTTGCTTATACACCAATAAAAAAATTGATTGTTATCTTTACACATATTGAAAGTTAAATATTAATTTTACACATATTAATGGTATAGGTTATCTTTACGCATGTCAAATGGTATCTATTAACTTGGAGACCCATTAAATGGTAAATACAATCCAATGGATCATGATATAGTTAACAATATATCAATGCGTATGGTATTACCATAACCCTACAACGATGGAAGAGTTTATATATATACACATGACCACCTTAACATTTGATGCGAAGTAGGAATCGATGGTGCCAACATCCCTACGCAGCCATCGGACACTTAAACCATTGAACCATTAATACTCCTTAACGGAGAGTTGGACAGCTGGACCGCCTCGGGATTTTTCTACCCGACCTAGATTTCGATCTCTGGAAACTGGTAGGGATATTAAATGTTGTAGTTCGACCTTGATCTCCTCGGGATCACTGATAAAATCCACGGCGGTGATTTGCAATCCTTAATCGGACGGCTAGGGGCCGATTGCCATTTATACAGTGGCTTTTAGGGTTCTGTATTATATGTTCGATAGATTCTTTTTCCGCGGTTATTCACCACCCCGACTATGGTTGTTCGCCTTCAGACTTTCACCGTCGGCTTCAATGGTGGAACTCTGGGTTACTGTTGCGCCCAAGAGGCAGCGAATACCCTTGGCGCTCCGTCCTGAACCCAAATCATCTACAGGTATTCATTTTCTTTGTTCCAGTATTTGATAAGGAATTTTACAGAGTTCTAAAGGACTTGCTCTCCGCTTATTTACTCATCTATGATGGTTGTTCTTGTTTGACAGGGATTCGAGGGGATTCGCCGCGTCCAACGTTTAACCTCCATGAACTATTTTCTCAGGTAAGCCTGTGACCCTTAGCGTAGGATTTACATATACAGTTGATGCCAAGTTAAACGTTAATTCCTCCCCTTTCCTGTCAGGTGATTTTCACCACTTTTTGTTGGAAAGTTGAATCCTTGTGGCTTAGCTTGCCTGAGGGCGCCAACCATAGCTCGAAGCCAGGGTTCTGCCCTTGAAGGTCCTCATGGCGGAAGCGGTATTTCCACGCCTGGAACGGGACTCATAGACTTATGTCACTAAATTCTGAATGTATTGTCTCAATATTTGGTCTTCTGGTTAACATTCTATTACTGATACTGTAAAGATGGTTTTATTGACGAACCGCTGTGTTTATGGCTCAGCCGGTTACGCCGTTGAACATTTGGCATGTATATACTATATTTATTTTGCTATTAATTGCACAGGATGATCATGGCTCTGTTTCCAAGCATATGTGGAGTTTATGGTTTCTCCATTTCTGTAAAAATATTGTGATTCTCAGTCTACCTTTATATTTCTGATAAGACTCGGCAAGGTTTATTAATCTATTACTTTTACATGGTTCTGCTCTGGAAATTTGTGTTTGTTGAATATGCCGCTGTACCCCTAGAGTTAGTCTATGCATGATTATATAGCTTTTCGCTGCAACAGGAATGGATATTATTTCATCGTTTGTTATTATTCATGCATAAAATGTTCAGTTGCGACCCTTGATGGTCTCAGCGCCGGAATTACTGGCTATGCCTTGATTGTCATTACTCTCATGGTTTCTTCTCGGGTCTCGACCGCTGATATGGTCGCCTGTAAGGTTTTGGCTACAGAATGTAAGCATAGCTATAGCATACGAATTTTCTCTTTTATTCTGGCAGTTTAAGTCTAATGTTACATGGTTTTCTCTGACATGTTTCTGGAGTCTTTTCAAGGTTTTCACTATTCGTAAACTCGTATTTTCATTGTTGTTACATTCGAATAAATTTGTCCCTTACGAGGGTTTAGATAGTTTACAGGTTGCTATAAATCATTGCCATTGGGCGCGGATACTCTGTCTTTCCTTTGGCACAGAGGATTATGACTTTTATTCCATCGTGTCTCGGTTGGTTTGACCACTGTGTGCAGACCATACACACATTGGTTCCACCGACCCTTGTCATTATATATATATATATATGATTTGTATTATTTCATTCACATATTGATTCCTTTCTGCCTCTTTAATATGTAATTCCTTCTGTATAGGGCATGATTCATGAAGATTGGTTTCTTTGAAACTCGAATAATGCTGAGACCCAACCGAGTCCATGTAGTACTCCACTCAGATTTTATTTAATGATTTTAGTCTGTACATTTAATTTGTTTTCTGTGTCCTGGCATTGTATACTTATTTTCTTTTAACATGTTAGGACTATTTATCAGATTATTCTAAACCTTAACTTACAGTCTGGATAGTATCTTCAAGAACATGAATGTATCTTTAAAACATAAAATGGTAACTGTACTTACCTGTACTGCTACGCTTACAGTCTTCTGTACCTCTCCAGAATATAGGAAATTATTTTGTTGCTTGTTCTCCTCCCAACCATGAGATTAGTCAACTAGACTGAATCTCCCCCCAAGCTCTCTCCAGAATATAGGAAATTATTTTGTTGCTTGTTCTCCTCCCAACCATGAGATTAGTCAACTAGACTGAATCTCCCCCCAAGCTCCTTTGCCAGACCGTTGTCTTCAACAACGATATTGCACCACTTGTGTCTATGCTATCTGGTCCTTACCAGACTTAGCACCCTCTTTTCTTCTCTTTTGTGCCTTCTCTCCCGTTTGTTCCTTAACAACCCGGGTCCCTTTCCTTTTTCCCTTTTCTATAGAAATAGGAAAAAATAGTTAGGGTTTTTCCCCCTGTTAGCAACTGTTTTTTTTTTTTAAACTGGCAAGAAAAGAGAATAACTTCATCATATAAAGTTATTATGTGTAATTACTCAATTTGTACTCAACTTTTGAATTAATAATATTCAAATCATTTTTCACAAAAAATAATAATCTCTGTTCCATATTTACCTACAATAGTAAAACAGAAAATTTATTCACATAAATTATCCGGTCATTACATACAGAGAGAAAGGAAAAGTGTGCTCTTGAATACCCAACTTGCAACGAACATCATTAGCAGGTTGAAAAACAACACTATTGGAAATTCCCCACTACCTAACTAAACGCTCTGACTGCGCCATATCGGGGGAGAACAAGAAAATCTGCATGCAAACTCTCCTTTCCTTAGCCTAAACTTTACGCAAGACAGTTCTTCTGACATACTCATTAAATGCCAGCTTTTACTGCCCGACAGGAGTTTGTATTAAAGTATTGGAAATTGACATGGTTTATTAATGTTTTTCTTTTCTGAAAACATAAAGTAATGTATGTTCAAATTATGTCCTGAAGTTTTAGTTTTTGGCTGTACCTCCAGTGAGTGGAGAAAAAATAGGTAGGCACATAAAAACAGTGAATTACTGTGTGTAAAATAGAATATTCGTAAACTTGTAACTGTGAAATAGTGTTGGCATAGCTTTGTAAAAATCTCGGTTTTCACTGTGGTGAATGGAACGAAGTAGCCATTTTAGTTTGTAAATATATTTTGGTTTCATGATTTTATAATCCAAAGTATTTTCCTTGCCTTCTCATTCTCGAGTTTTTATTTTCTAGTTATTACCGTGCATTATTTAGTTATTAATTACAATTATTTAGTAATTAATCACAGATACTAAATTAATTGAAAGCTGTTAGTTAAAAATATTATTGCTTCACTACCGAGTGAATACAAACGTTTTATTTAAGATTGATATGAAATATTATTATGAATTTTCATTTTATTATTAAAACAATTAAACCACATAACAATTACATTGAGATTTCTTTCCCTATATTTCAAAAACTAAAAGGGAATTTCAACATTGGGTCTGCCAGTTCCTTCCAACCTTGTTATTTTCACTGCCGAGTGAGTTAAAAGCATTATTGCGTCACTACCGAGTGAATAGAGGCATTTTAATTAAGATTCAGATCAAAAACATTATGGATGTTCATATTATTATTAAATTAATCAAATCTCATAACAATTACATTGAGATGACTGTCTCTACATTTCAAAAGTTATCAGGGCATTTAACATTGGGTGTGTACGTTCCTTCAGACCTTATTATTTTTTTCATCGGAGTCATTACATATGAAGTATTGAAATTTATATTAGGGTTGAAGCTTCAACCAATTTCATTTTTGTTATCTTTTGGAGAAAAAAAAAATCAAGATGACGAGAAGAGAGACGTTTAATTAAAAGTCATATATGAAAATAATCAAACTTTATTGAGATGCCTTTTTCCATATTTTAAGAACTACAAGAGCATTTCAACCTTGAGTGTCTTTTATTTCAAAACTTTTTATTATCATTGGAGTCATTTCATATGAAGTATGGAAAATTTATGTCAATATTGAAGTTTCAAACGAATTTTTTTGGTTATTAAAAAAGAAATGTTTATGAAATGAAAACTCAAGGCAATGGTATTAAAAATAATTTTGTAAATTTTTTTTAATATATTTAAAATTGATATCAAATTTTAAAAATTATTTTTGAAAACGTAGTTTTAATTAAAAATTATTTAAATGGAAAATAAATACTTTTAAATATGTTTTTTTACTTATTTAATGGTTCTAACTACATTATTTTTTAGTTTATCTTATATGGAAAAATGATCCTATTTTTTATTTTAAAATGTGTTTTTTAGCTCTAAAAATAATATAATATATATTTCATTTGTAATTGTAGTGAAAAATTTAGATTATTTGAAGATTAAATAGGGGAAATTATTACAAAACAAAATTCTATTGGAAAGAAAAAGAGGAACTCTTAATTAATATGCATTACGGTGAAAGGGAAACAATTATAAGAAAGAAATGCATTCTTAACAGTTGCCAAAAGCTTTTGTTCACATGATGTGATAACTATGACACGAACAATTTCACTTATCATGAAGGTGAAAACCAAATTGTGTAAAAGTTGAAGAAAATGTAGTGGTATAGATTGAGCCTTATCATCGCAATGAGAAATCTGTTTGTGAATAGCTTTAAAAGAGGTTTGAAAGATCTCCTAGTGTTTCTTTCAATTATATCATTCTTTTCTTGACAATTCTTCCATTGTATATACATTTAATGGTTTTCCTTATCAAGAAGATGAAAAAGTCAAAAGAATCATTAAACTTGATTACGAACAAATAAGATTTATAGAAAATGTCGTCTAAGAAAAACCTCCCTAACAAAGATTATGATGATGACATTAGCTACAATGTAAAGAAATTAGGGAGATCAATATGATGAAAACTAATAGTAAAGAATCTCATTGAAACATCATAATTTATCACTAGTTTTAAGGGAAAGACCTTAATAGGGGAGTGAAAACAAAGATAGCAAGTCAATTTCATGTAGTATATGACTACTTCCTACTTGTATGGCTACAAAATTATGACTTTAGTTACCAATTTTAAGTCTACATATTTGTCTACTTGGGAATGACATGTCTTTTAAACAAAGATAGATAATGAGATTTTTTAGATGTAATGAATGTACTTATTTTATTAGTAATGCATGGGATTTCATAGGTTTTTAATCTCTGATATATTAATAAATATCACTTTTACAAGCTAGACAATTTTTATTATGTAAGTAATTATCAATAGAGTTCTTAATCACTTATTACTAGGTTAATTGAAAGTTAGTCATTGATACTAATCACTATGTAAGTTTAAAGAATTGAATGACACTCCTCAATGTGATACTTATTAAAGTTGTTAATAGCAGGCATTAATGAGACAAGCTTACTAATTAAGTAGTCATTTTTTTCAAAGAAAATTCGTAATTTTTTTCAAGCTGAAATTCAAGGAATAAAATTACATTTTGCCGATACCTGCAGGCATCCCTATAGGTCAGTCTCTTGACCAATGCCCCCCAAACAATAAACCAAAAAGAATAAAAAAAGAAAATATAAAATTACATGACGAGTCAATATTTGGCAACTAAAATCCACAATGAACTAAAGAGAAAAAACTGGGACTAAGAGAAAATGCTTAGTCAGCCTTTTCTACCCTACTTCATATCTACGTTTTTCCATCCTCCTTGATCAGGAGTCAACGTTACAATGATTAGCTAGTTTTTTTTGTTTTTTATCATATGTTCTTTATCTGAGTTCGAGCGCTCAAAGGACTAAGGACATTTGGATCCTCTAACTTCCTTCTCCTTCTAGATTTCTTGATCAAGATTTCCTTCTACATATGGATTGTTTGACCTCGATGCCACCATTCCTTCCTAATTAATTCCTTATCTTGGCGGGGGATTTTGTGGATTTGAGTTATCCTCAATTATGGGATCCGCCTCTTCTTCATCAGGTTGTTGGGCCGGGAAATGCCATCCCTTGGACTTCTTGATTGGTTTCTTTTTCTTCCTAGGATATTTTAGACAAGAATGCCATCTCAATGTTGTATTCTCATAATCTAAGAATTGAGTCCAACACTAATTGTTGTGTGTCACAAGAATATGATCTAGACGTCCTTTGCTGAGGTCTACCTCTACACAAGTTTGGGAAAAAATACATATCGCTTCTTCTGTTCTTTGTGTATCCATCTTAATATATCTCCCCATAAGGTTACCAATTCCTTCTAAGATTTTTGGATGCCAAAAATGAAGGGGTAAATTATACATTATTACCCACACTAGAATTTTGGATACCACCATTGAGTTGGCATCAAATTTTGGGAACCATGGGGTGATAAATAGTCTTGCATTGCCCCAGAACCATGGCCCCTCTTATATAACGTAATCTTTGATATCTCATGATTAAAATTTTACTATGAAGAAGCCTTTGGAGCATAAATTGATCTCACAATTGGGTGTCAACGTCATAAAAATCCATTGAAAGAGATCCATAGGTTTTGGTCAAAAACCATTAAACCTGCAAAAAATTTCATGGGACTAATAGATTGTGCAAAGATTAGTTGACTCTGCTAGATCTATTATCATTGCCATAATTTATTTTGTCTGCTCCACAATATAGATCACATGAATGTTTAGAGTTTGTTCATAATTAC
This sequence comes from Pinus taeda, assembly GCA_000404065.3. Lineage (NCBI taxonomy): Eukaryota > Viridiplantae > Streptophyta > Pinopsida > Pinales > Pinaceae > Pinus > Pinus taeda. Next base: position 6,445 of record APFE030704204.1, on the reverse strand, counting down.
CTTATGCATCAGATTTATCTTTAAGAGCATCTTTGAAAGAGGTAGATCCATGGATTGGTCCAAGCGCGCCTCCCCATAGTCTTAGGTTAATGATAATTATGTAATTCTGGTGTGCGCCATAGTCTTGTAGTTTTTTATAATCCTTCATATATCTACAGGCATAGACTAGATTTTGTGACTCCATTGGGATACTAGATATGTTATGGATCTCTCTTTTCAAATCCCCAACTAAAAAATCATTTTCGACCCCCATGAAGACCAACCTTCTTGATGGTGTTTGACCGAAAATTTGAAATACTTTGTTTCTACATATATCTGCTTAGGGAATGAGATTTCCAAACTCTACCACTTCCTTATTTTCCTCTACATGCTTTGTTTCCCGTGAACAGTTATTACCACATCCACCATGAAGCATGAACCCTTTGTCGAAGAAAAGTTTGGGACTGTCAACGCCATGTAAAATGCATCTACTAACTAGCAAGGGGATCCATGCAGGGGGAGACTCGATCCACGAGGATTTATAGTCTCTATAGCAACCATCAAATACCATTTGATGGGCAACAAGCCACTGATCGGATCTAGCAGTCTTGCATGTCATTTGCAATGGCTCTTTCACTTCCTCTTTTGTCACTGTTTTGTCATTGTTTTGGTCTACCATGTCAAAGAATAGTTGGAGTCTAGAATCAAAGCTTTGGATTGACATCTCAAGCTAGAACTTGCGCATCTCATCCAAAGTTATTTGGTTGATCTTACAGCGGTATCTTCAGTAGCTTAATGCATCAATAAACTCTCCCACGGATTCCTTTGAATCCTTCATACCATTCATCCACAAAGTCATTGTGGTAGCTTCAGGTTGTTGTTGTTATTGCGGTGTCTGAAGGGGAGGAACAACGACCATGATCAACCATGCGGGAGGAATCGCTAGCAAATCTTCTTTTTCCTTCGTTGGATGAAGATTGACTCTCCCTCATTAAGTAGTCATTGTATTATAAACATTCTTGCTATTATGAACAAACCAAATCTTCTTATTGGTTTAACTACCAATTACATAAATATATTTTCCCTTTTATCAAATAGCTTGAAATATTAAATACCCAATTCATTATTTACTTCATTATTATTCATTTTTCTTTTATATTATTACCATAATTACATAAAACATGATTATTGAATTCTATCTTGAATATAAAAGTATCCATAGCATTAACTATTTCCAGTATTATTTTACCATTATTACAATGACTCTATCTTAAATAATATAAGATATATCTTAAATATTGTAAAAATCTTCGAGACCCTTTTTAAATATATTCAAATCATAAATATTAAAAAAATATGTAATTTTGTTTTGCAAAAATATTAACTGCTTGCTCATTCTTTATATTATCCAAAATTGTATAAACTAATATCAATGCCCCATGGTGATACAAGCGACAACTTTGAAATGCATTCTAGAGTTGTAGATTTAATGATGAGGAAGAAACAAGAATCATTGATGAACAATGTGAACCTCTTCCGTGCTATTTTGAATATTGTCGCCACCTTTCGCCCATATCATTTTCAATGGGTGTGAAAGAGGATCGAACGTGGAGCCTCAAGTAGTAGATGGTTTCGTTGAGGGACTGCATGATGTGCGTAGGCCATACAGGTCCTTTTCTAGTAGCTGGTTGAGAGCGATAAGTTAATTTTATGTCCACCCATTTGGTTGACTCCCCACCGAAAATGAAAATATACGTTAATTTGATCCCCGCCCATTCGACAAGACTAAGGTGCGAGACAATGAAAATGTTTCAATCAATAACTGCGTGATGTGGGCAAGAACTAAAATTCCTAGTGGTTAGTTGAGAGGTCACAAGAAAATCGTAGCAAGGCTCCTATGTCAAAGAACGAAGCGACTTTCGATTTACTCCTATCCATCAATTAATTTTTTTTCCTGAATTTTGTTTCTTTAATTACTTTTTATATGATGGTATTATTGTTATTTTTGTCATCATTAATTCGTATTCATAAAATTAGTATAATATTATTGACATTGAATTTAATAAAATGTATACTATTGAAAAAATCCAGAAATTAATTAATTTTGAAAATGAAAATTTTGATAAAGGAAATTTTATTTTTTATATAAATGAAAATTCTATTAATTGAATTTTTTTTAGAGTAAAGTAAGAATTTTATTGTCAAGACTTATTAGCACTATTGGTTGAGGATGGGCCTTGTTAGCAAGGCGTCCCAGGATCAAACCTCACGAAGGTTGTTGCGTTCATACTAGGGGTAGGAGACGTGCTAAAATTGAGTTAACTTGGGGCTAGTGTGGCCCAGGGCAGGTGCAATCCTCAGATGACTTTAACAGCTTAGATGCCCTTGAGTCGTGATTTATTCAACCACAGGTCAAGCCTAGAGGAACACAAACAATTTGACCAAAAAAAGAAGAAGAAGAATCCTACTAAGTTAAGTTAATCATAATTATGTAGACAAATGCATACTAAATCATAATATCGAGTCCTCAAGAAATTTGAAGCAGTTGTGGAATGCATTAGTAGTTATTTAACTTCTTAATATTTACCTCATTTAATTTTATATTAATTTAGTGTTTAAATAATCACAACAAACTTGAAATCATGGGATGAAGAGAGAGTTTTTCCAACACAATGAAAGATCTATTACAAGTGCACTAAGCACATTGTGTGATAGGATTTATAATCAAATATTAGCATTTCAGCCTCTAGAAATGGGCATTATAGATTAAATCGCCTTTTATTGGCTTTTTAACTTGTGTCGCACAATGATCGATCTTATTTGGAATTGGGTGCTCTTCATTACCAGTCCTGGTAATTTTTTAACTAATGTGTGAATTTGACGATTTTAAAAATTAAGTGGGCATCAATGATGACATGCATATTTTAAAATAGGCAGTATTTTATAATTAACTCTCCAAAAAAAACTAGTAAATTCCCATCAAATTTAACCACTAGAATGAAGGTTCAAGACATTAAAAGAACCATTGATCTTTGTCTGATGTTCGTAGTCTCTTAGGTAAGAGGAAATTATATCATACAACACATTCAATAATAAGAATGTAATGTATGGCTCAACAAACAATTAGAATGGAGGGTACGACCTATGGGGAATGATAAAACACTAGCAAATGAGTAAACTATGGCCATTAAAGGGTGTATGAGCTATGGGGAGTGAGAAGACACAAACAAGAAAATGAATTTCAACTGGAAGAACAAAATTATCAACTATAGGAGAGAGAAATTAAACAATAATTATAAAGAAACCAAATTAGCAACTCTTCAACTATTGTCGTAGATATAAAACAATGTTCATTGATTTCATATCTTTAAAATGGATGAGTGAAAGAGAACTAAGATTTGTTGGGTTAATTTTCTTTCTCATGGGAATTGTATATATGGAAGGAGACCTTAAACAATAGCTGGTAACAATTCTCATTGGTAAACAACTAATATGAATGCATAAAAATACATAACAATCCCAATTCAAACTCATACAAAGAAAGAAATATAGAAAACAAATAGGTTCACATAAGACGAAAAAAATACCTTTGAAACTCAAGTGGGAAAACCAACATTAAATTAGCTTTAGCTAGGATTTTTATTATAGAGCAATGAATAAGTCTGAGGGTCTCTAGTTCTTTATAATACTTCTCCTTGAAGTCTAGGCAACATTCTTCTTAATTCTCAACCAAAAAACATCCCTTCTCTTGTGGTGAATTAGTATGTAGGAGGATGTCTCAGCTAGGGGAATAGTTGAAAGGTGGAGCATCCCCAATCCTTCATCTTCTCCTAATATATTTTGTCCCCACCCCCTTCTTTTATTCATTAGGCAAAGGGTCATTTTCTATGTTATTTTTTAATATATGATATGTAGTTTGTCAAAAAATTTCTTCCTTGACATCACATCTCATGTGCTTTCCTTATGATTCAATTTAAGGCAATTGTGGAAACCAGTCATCATGGTGTGTGGTTGTTCACATCAACAACCTGTTGTAGTTGAATAACATTATTGTTTGAATGTTTTGTAAAATAATTAAACCTCTCTCAATAATTTAAAAAATATCTTTATTGTATGATTTTTTTGAATTATTTTTATTTCTGATTAATAAAACTTTGTGTCCCTATTTGTATTCTTACCTTTAAATTTATTTTCAAAAGATTAACATCTTTGCTTAACTAAATTTTTTATTACTAGATTTCAATCATTTGTATTCTATTATAATTGAAGAAAAATATATTTTGATTTATAAAATCTATGATCAAAAGATGATCTATCTCTAGAAATGGTCCTTCCATCTGGGAATTTCATATTTGGACATAGTTTTTCAGGTAATTACCTTATATCTAAATTTAAGGTAATCATGAGGCAATAATTTCTAAATGTATTGGATCACAGATACTCTAACCTAATTAGCCTTGATTTTGAACTATATTTGACATCCAAAACTTTCATGGGTGTTCCCTTTCATGCATATCCTAATGTCAAATACCTTGATGACTTTCGAATGGAACTTAACATACATTTGTCACAAAATTTAAATAATAATTTTTTATTTATTATCATCATTTTTTTAATACCTCCCACTCTCAATATACACATAAATCAACTCTGTATAGTTTTCCCTTTGGTTTGGTTATTAAATATGATCACAAGTGATTTTTGAATTTTTGACATGAATTCAACATATGTGATCAAGGAAAATATTGATGGCTACTCATCTCTTAGACTAACTCAATGATTCTCTATCTTCTTGGAAGTTTTTCCATGGTTTTCATGTCCCAAATTTCTTGGTCCATTTTGATGCCCTAAACTATGTTTTTGACAATTCAGGTGGCCAAGGACTGCTATCCATGCCTTGGCCCTAGTCAAAGGTTATTTTCCTCGCATAGTTCTTTCCAATGAGTTATGTCTGTCGCAAATAGAGATTGTACGAAAATGTTACGCCCTTGGGAATTTGATCTACCAACTCACCAACTTGTAGTGTGCAAATATTTTGGTGCTTCATCTCATATGGTTAGGGTTTTGGACTTCTAGGTTATTTATTTATGTCAAAAGGGCATTCATTTGGCCTCTTGTAGTAGCTCTTCAAAATGCATTTACTCTCTCTATCTCTCTCTCTCTCTCTCTCTCTCTCTCTCTCTAGAGATAGCTACCACCATTCTTGCCAATTGAGTTGTACAATATTCTACTATTCATTGTACTATCGTCTCCTAGATTTACTATTCAACAACTCATTCACCAAGATTTTTATAGTAGTCAAAAAGGAATGAAAAATCCAAAACAAGGGAGTACCTATAACCTAGAAATATAACAAGATTTGCACACAATCTCTAATCATCAGAAATTAGAAGAAGTTACCAGTGAAATGTTTGTTGGGCTAGAACCTAGGTGTGGTGGCTGCAAAACTTTGCACTTAATGTGCCGCTCCATGTGTTCTAGAGAAGAATCCAAATGGTTTAGATGAGCCTGTAAGTGAGACAAAGTGTCCTGCATCTACTACTATTATCTTTGTAAATTATTAAGGAAAGATATTATCTAATTACAATCATCGTGTTTCTCCTTCAAGACTTGTCCCAACAAACTCTTCAGTTACTAGTGTAAGGTGATCGAAATGATGTATTGATTAATTCTCCCCATATTGTGATTGGGATATGGTAACCAATGTAATACTTCTCTAATAAGTTCCTAATTAGAGATAGATTTACTCTCTTGATGCACAATTCACTCTAGTATTTGTATATCAGAATTGGGTACCAGGAGAGGTTGCAGTCTAGAAAATTTTACCTTCGTCTTATGCTTGGACCTCAAGCAAAGATTGGATAGGATGGGCATGGCAAGATTTCTCACACTTTGCCCTTCCTCGGTGACTACATCCTTGTTGTCAAGGCATAACGATATGTACTCCAAAACAACCTCCATACTTGGTATGGGGCTGCTCATAAATCAAATTTTGAGGACAATTCCACTTAGGTTTCATTAGATCCTTCCATGGGTTTACACTTACATTAAGACACATTCCACTATCTAGTCACTTAGACCTTGTTATGGAGGTCCCCCAAGAGACAAAAAACACAATGGAGAAGATACAACTAAGCCTAGTCTCGTGTCAGATGAACGCAACCTAAATTAACTAAGGAGAAAAGGGGAGACTTGATTGAAACCAAAAACAATAAGTGGATAGAAACCCTAAGATACAAGTTGGTGGCAGAAAATTCGAAAGGGAAATACCTAGCCATATACCCAATTCACATCTAAAAATATACAATTAATTGACAAAATCCTATAATAATGTCGTCAAACTAGAGAAATAAGGCAATTAGAATTACCTCAAGGGTATGTTTAAGATGCCATGAAACCTCTGCCAAAGGAATGTGCTTGTAGTTCCAGTATCCTCTAGGTGCAATGTTTCCTAGGCTAAGGTGTT
>APFE030704203.1:0-11427 GCA_000404065.3 Pinus taeda | reverse complement strand
TAAATCATCTTTCTGTTTAGAATCACAACTTTCAAATGCATTGGATGTTTCAGGATCCTTTGCCTTACAACCATTAGTAGAAATTGCTTACTTAAATTCACAATTCTTTTCATCTGTCTTGAGTTTATGAGAGAATAGATATCTTTGAGTTTATGATCTGTTACAATGTATTCTATTCCATTTTTAGTGAGTTGATACTTATTCTCAGCTCTATAGGAAATAGCTTTCCTCTCATACAAGTATGGACTTTCCAAAACAATACCACATATATCCAATGGAACTATATCTAACTCAACCTCATCTACAAATGTTGATCCAATAGAAAACCTAAGGTTACATTGTCTCGTTACTTGTCGCTTTGTATTATCACACACCCAACCTAAAGGATATGTCTTCTCATGAAGTTTTGTTTGTAATCCCAATTTCTTTATAATTGTTTCAGAAATTAAATTTACTTGTGATCCACTATCAAATAAAGTATAAATCTTATTATGCTTGGAAATTACTCTAATATGAAAAGGCTCATTTCTTTCCCTCTCATTCTTTTCATTATCAACAGATTGTCCAAAATTACTTGTGGATGCTTCAAAATCTTTACCTTTAATACCTGTGGTTGTAACTATTGTTTCATCGCCTGAATCTGATCCCAAGTCCTGCTGAATAGCTGCAACATTGTTTTTCTTCTTTCCACCAAACTTCTTAGGTTTCAGTTATGGATGCAAAAACCAGCAGTCTGCCTCATCTGTCCTTCTTTGTTTCAATGAGTGCATGAAGGTTTATCCTTCTTTATAGTGTTTTCTTTCCTGTCTTTCCATTTCAGTTTCTTCTTTTCCTTACTCTTTCTTACAGAATATTTAGACGATCCACCAAACTCTGGGTTTACATTCTTACCTCTAGCTTCTAGATGTGTTTCCTGAACTGATACATCATCTAAGCTAGTGGGATTAAACATGAGAATAGTATGCTTTAAATAGATATGAAGACCGCCTATATACTTCAATAAAGTTTCAGGTGAATCTAATGATATACCTAGAGTTAAAGCTCTCTTTTTGAATTCCTGAGTATAACTTTGTACACTTTTACCCTTCAACTGACGAAGAGTTTTCCAACTCATCATTGCCTGCTGCATGTAAGGTAAAGGATAGAATCGATTTTTGATAGCATAAAAAAATTCATTCCAAGTAGAAATGATTTTACCATGTTTTTGTAGATCAGCTTGTGTCTTGCCTTCCCACCATACTACTGCAGTTCCTCCAAGTCGAAAGCTAGCTAGCTGAATCTTCTTCCTTTTCGAATCAACGCTCTATACATCAATTTGTCTTATCCAATTATCTAGATTCTATGCATTGAGTTCTCCATCATAAATTGGCAAATCAAACTTCACATATAATTTTCTTAAGGAAGTTTTTTTCTTCTTCCTAGAAGAGCTAGAAGATGATGAGGATGATGAAGGTGATGATGGGGGAGATGGTGGAGGAGGCATTTTCCCTTTCCCTTTGCCTTATAGAGGGGAAACTAACAAGGTTCCTCTGCTCCTTTGTCTGGTTTAGGTGTTGAAGTGCTTTCACCTCGACCCTTCTTAAATTCGAGATACATCTCTTCCACCATGGCTTGGAGTGCCTTAAAAATTTCTATAAATTGAGATTTTGATCCCAATGGAGCTTATTCGACCATTCTCCTCTGAGAATAGAATGCTCCAATCTCTGGATTAGCCTCAACAAGTTCTCCTTCTCCTAGTCTCATCTTTAATTTAGTTAGCATTCAAAATCTAGCACAAGCTTGTCTAACTTTAACAAAACCAAATGATCTGATACCACTTGATCTGAAATGGATACTAAATCAAGAAAAAAGGTATTATAGAATCATGTGTAGGAATGCCTATATTATTTAGTGCAACGGATCGAAAAGATTCTTAATAATATAGACAATCAACACTTATAAAACATAATATACACACACATCAACACAACAAAATAATCAAGGAGTTCACGAGACTTCCTAGCTACGTCTCCTGGTCTAGCTTTCAATGTCGACCTCTATATTATGTCTTCAAGAGTAGAGTATTACAAGTGTGAGCTCGAATAGATTCTCAACACAACAGTGACAAAAAAACAGGGATTTACTCGAAATCCTCAAGTTTAAAGGAGTGCATAGACTCTCCCTCTTACTCCCTGCCTTTTGCTTTCTCTTGCTCTCTTTTCTGTGTCCTCTTTGTCTACTATAGAGTCACTTTTAAGCCTCTTGGCTCTGTTTATTTATCTACATTCTTGGGCTTTATGGATCCCGATCGCTTCCCATTAAACTCCCTATCAAGCGTTAAATAATAATTGTAAAATGCTTAAGGTATGGTGGCGACCTGTTTTCAAATGGAAAGACTCGCAAGGTGAAAAATCCTAAAGAATTTCTTCTTTGTTTACATAGAGAAATACATAGGAAAAAATCTAAAATAGAGGAATCAGACGGCTGTTATACCTCATCCATTATTGGTCCTTTGGAATCCCACACCATAGATCTGTTCTCATCCGACGGTTCACATCCATCTCGATCATCCAACCTGCTTGAACATTCCGCATCATTGATCTATGACCATTTGATCTAATGGATGATGTGCATTTCGGATGGCTTACTTGCACGAAGATCACCCACCCGAAAAAATGGTTTTCTCTCTCCTTGCTGTGTGCTATGTGTCGGTCAGTGTATGGGATCGGGTGGAGCCCATCCAATACCACTTGTCAGCTGAAGCTCACCTGAAATACCATTTACCACGGAACCCAAATAACTTAAAGTTTCATTCATAAATCCTTTCGGGTCCATGTTTTATCACTGTAGTGCCATATGCCATGTCTCCTTTGTATTTTGGTTTTATAACAGAAATACACCAATACACAGAAAAAGCCCGGCAAAACACTTTTTTATCGGAACTCAAATTTTATAGAGCTACATTTATAATTCCGTTCAGGTCTTCTAATCACCGATATTGGTGTATCGCATATCATGGGGTCACGGGTCCATTGGTATCACCCCTTCTATCATTGCGATGTGATATTATCATCTCGGTCGTTGATCTACACGCTCAATCAACGGTCAACGCTGTGTCGCTGGATTGTAATCACAATTTCCATAGGGCCACTTCTGATATACTCCACTGGCATCTCTTGATTGCGATATCCCAATTCAATCTGGGTCGTTGATCTGTCTGATCCAATGACTCTAGTGTAATGAGACTGCATTCTCCACTGAACTTGGTTTTTCCACCATTCCTTAGTGTTTTCATTGCGAAAATGTTTTCTGATAGTTTTAAAGACTTAGACTTAGAGGTTTTAGGATCCATTTTGGATGAGTAACCTTATCTCCTACATTCAAATAAAATGATATGCATAGAGAAAGAGACTCTAGGGGTAGATTTATAGCTAGAGGCAAGAGTTCAATTCCTACAACACCACCTACTCCAGCAAGAACAAGAAGTGATACACCTCCATCCCAAACTAATACTCCCAGCCATAGAACTCCTGAAATTCTAGGGGTAGAAATCCAATCAAAAGAATCTCCTACTTCATCCACCAAGTCATTCCTAGAGGAGAAAAATCTTGGATCTCCAGCAGCAAGAGTAGCCTTTTTCACCTCTACATGGGAGCACATTTTAGTTGAAGAATTAGGAATACCTAGTGATAAAGAAGAAGTATAACCTCTCTCCCATATCCCATTAATAGATGAACCAGAGGAGGAGAAAGTAACCTTGTTGGCTAAACCCTATACTGACCCTAGTGAAACTATAATGGTAGAAGAAGGAGAGGATGGAGAATTCACACTATTTGGAGGAGGGGGTAGAGGAAGAGGTAGAGAAAATAATGGAGGAGACAAAGAAAATAATGGAGGAGGCAGAGGAAATAGGGAAATAGATAATTCTTTTCGATTCCCTATAGTGGATGAAGAAACAAATGGCACAATGAAAAAGATCTCACCTTCTATCCTCCCAAACTTCCATGGGTTAAAAAGTGAGGATCCTAAAACATTTTTATTTGATTTTGAAGTCTTGTGCAGGACCTATGATTATCTAGAAGACTCTAAAAAGCTTAAGTTGTTCCCTTCAACACTAAAAGGCGCTGCTTTAAAGTGGTTCATGGGGTTAGTCACTCAGTCCATTAGAACATGGAATGACATGAAAAAAATGTTTTTGGATAGGTATTTTGATTATTGCATGCCTACCAATCACAAAGATGAAGTGCTCAAAATGATGCAAAGGGTGGATGAAAATTTAGAGGATTTTATTGAAAGATTCAATTATAATTTGAAAGAGCAAAGATGGACAATTTAGATGAAGATATCTTAAAAGCTCTTTTATTAAAACCCATTAGATATGAGTGGATAGCATCCTTAACATGATGAGGAAGGGAGATATCTCTCAACTTCCATTAAATGATATAGGAGAATTATGTGTTCATCTCTTAAGAGGGAAATCCAAAACTAGGAAAGGTCCAAGAGATCCTTCTCTTGTTAGAGTAAATAAGTCAGTAACTAGATCAGTGAGTAGGGCAGAAATTGGTAATATGCTTGATGAATTCAAAATAGTTATTCTAGGGAGTCTTAGTGAGCAAATAGATACCCTTAAGTTGAAAAACAAGCAGAAAACCGGGGTTGATGCAGTTAGAGTCGGTCTTGTCAGTCCTCCGTCAGAGATCAAAACTCTTTCTGCATTTCATTTTTAGGAGTCTCGCTCCATTCACTTAGCTAAATTTCACTAGGAGCATGCCATAATCTGACGGGAGGGTCTTTTCAATCATTATCCCTTACCCCTCATGTCTGGCACCTGCTGGCTTAGGGCTTTTCATCAATGTTTATTAAAGTCCATGACAATCAATGTTTGATATTTTAATGGACAAGAGTCATTTTCAGTCATTAGGTCTAGGGATTGATCAATTTGGTCTTCAACCGTGTCCAATAAAGCCATGAAGGCCAGAGGGAGACCCTTACAAAGTTGTGATTTAAAGATTTTCATCGTCATGTTGACAGATTACGACTATTCTTCAAAACTCTGTTTTGAAGAAAAGTCAAACAATGTGTCTTTGTGATAATTTCCAAAAACGTTTCTGGTTGATCTCTTCAGGCACAATCATGGTTTCCTTGGCCAAATGCCATGTCAACAACCCCTGCAAAAAAGTGCCAAAAATTTCATCATTTTAGCTAAAAATTCAAAGGGAAAAGTGAAATACAGAGTTGAATTAAATCAGGAAAAAGTACCAAAACAAAAAATTACCAAAGTGGGTTTTGAAGAAACAAAAATCAAAACCATGACTCCAAATGTCTTTATATAGAATTTCCACAAGGAACAATGTCATTTTGCACACCAAGGATAGAGAAAGCATTTCAAGGTGATTGTGAGAGCAAGCTCACGTTTTGAGTGAGGTTGGAGGTGTTTTCATAGGCGCGACGCACAGGTAGTGGGGTACGGTGCACAGGGCACGACCACACAGTGGTGAAACAACACAAGCGCGGCGCACACAAAGGGCATGACGCACTGTGTGTGCTGCACGGTGCACACCCACAAAGGGCCGGTTTGGCTCCAAATTTGCAACAAATCACCTTGAAACCCTTGAAATTGCCAGGTAGGGTCGACATCTCGGTTGCTCATCAAATTTTGTGAATATGATGATGGTTTATGGCCGTTTATAGTTGCAATAAAAACTCCTAAATCCTACCACTTGAAGTCATTAAAACCATTGCTCTTAGGGTTGCAAATTTGTTGTGTTGATGCCAAGGTTCCTCCTCCCTTTCACCTTTCCCTTCTTTCCATCATTCCCTTCCCCCCTATTCCATTTTTCCCATCTTTCCCTACCCTAAAACATTACTAAACTCCTATTAGCTATCCCCTCCACTCATTTGTCAAATGTAAAACCCCAAAATCCTACCTTATGAAATCCACAAACCCTCCTACATGTCCCTAAACAAAATTTCTCCCCATAATCCCTAATCCCGTCATATTATTCCCCTTCCTAACAGTCCCTTTTGCATTGTTCCCCTTGGTGGCAGAATTCATAACAACACATAGTTTCCACACATCATCAAAGGGCAGTCCAAGAACAGTCCATATACAACAGTCATGGCATCTGAGCATTGATCGGAGTATGAAATGGATACCCAAAGTGATTCATCCTCGGAAGAACAGGCTCCCCGGAGACATCATAAAATTGGTAGACATGTTAGGGATGAACCAACCACCCTTACAGAATTGCAGCCCTGCCCTCTTGCTATGTCATGTTTCCAGCATCTGTCATGTTTTGAGTTTTGTCAAAAGGTGGCTAGTGTTCGAGTTCATCATGAGTTGGCCCGTCTTTTTGTGCTTCACTTACATGGAGATCACTCTATCTTGGCTGGTGTCACCTTCACACTGACACCTGAAACTATCTCATTAGCAACCGGCATATCGAATGTTGGAGAACCATGGCACAAGAAACAGAAGGTTGATCGGAACCATTATGAGCCATACATTAAGGCCAGTTTCTTGAGGTAGCTCAAAAGAGTCTTTCCATTCCGATATCTGAAAGATGAATATGCTCCACTAATGAAGTTGATCATGAAATATTTCAGCTGTGAGGGGGGGTTCTCTCGTTTATATGCTTATCACATCAGGTTGCTCATGCATTTTACCAGGGTATGGATGATGAACATCCCATATTTCATTTGGACGAACATAGAGAGGATGAACACCTTCATGCAACACAAAACCCCTCAGCAGCAACTTAACAATGTTTATCATTTTGCTCTTATTCAGATTTTGGTGGTTCATCAGCTGGGATTACAGGGCATTAATTGGGATGACTTCATCTCCCGTGACTTCTTCAGCACTTCACAGGTATTATCAGAGGTTGAACATGAGATAGGTGGTCCTTCTCATCAATATGAGCACCATGAGACCACTACTATGCCGGTATTCATCACCTATCAAAGAGGCAGTAGGCATTTTTTCGCAGCAGCAAAGCGAGTGTTATCTCCACCCGGGGTGGAAGGGGCCTCGCATCCGAAATCGAAAACACAGGTACAGGATAGGGTAAGAGGCCCATGCATGATGAGGGGCCATCAGGTGAACGAGAGGCCAACTTCATTCTCATTCACGATGATGATACAGATGTGGAGAGTGCAAACTTAGAAGGACCATCCAGGAGCAGCAAACAGAGATCCAAGCCTTGTCTCTCAATTTGGAGAGGGCTAAGTGGATTATCAGGTACTTGGAGTAGAGGAATAAACAACTCGAAGACTAGCAGGAGATCATAGAGCTGCAAAACATCCGCGAGAATCGGCAATCTGCCCAACATAGGAGGATTGCGCTCACTCCATTAGAGCAAGAGATTAACAATGATCGAGAGTCTTGGCTTGAGCGGATCAACATCCACCTTGAGAGACTACTAGATAAGGCCGAAAAGGACAAAACATTATTGAGGCAGATGGTTTATCACTACAGTGCATGGAACATGAGTTCAAAGGCTCAGATAAATAATTTGAAGGCGAAATTGGGGAGAACGGCAGAAAGACAAAAGAGGCAAAAGGAGCAAGATTGGCTCCGAATCTTGGCCGAAGATTTTATGGCTCAGCATAGCACTTCATAGAGAATCTCCAGCCCAAATTTTAAAAAATTTGAGGCAATTTTGGTCATTTGACAAATTTTGGTTCACAAAACAGGGGTTTTCTCCCTGTGCGCCGCGCCATTGGCGTGACGCTTATGATAGGGAGCTCCAAATCACGAAAGGTTTACGTTTTTGGATTCATCATGAAAAATCATGAGTGATGGTGCATGGCCAAGAAGTTTGGGCAAGTTTTGAGTCCCCAGGAGGTCAAAAACACTCAAAACATGACCTCTCTGCCTCTATTTTGACACACAAGAAGCAGTCTTGGGAGATTGAAGTTTTGGAGGGGTAAATGAGCACCAAATTCAGAAACGCCACTTGTGTTGGAAATTAGACAGGCAGGGTTGTCTAGCAAACACACTTGGGCACAATTTGGACTTCGGAAAGTACCTCAAAATTGCCTCCAAAGTGGCGCGACACATATAGTTTTGGGCGCGACGCACAGAGACCCAAAGGCCAAAATCACTTCCGCTCTGCGACATTTCGATTCGCGATTTTCTCCAAGTGTGCCCACTCATTTACACTACATTTTTCTCGGCACCTAAGGAAAATTTTAAAAAGTATTTTCACTAAAGTTTGGCTTCTATCCAAGTGGCAAAGGAAGGCGAGTAGGTCACCCAAACAGTTTGTCATTTTTGTAACGCTGCACCTCTCACTAATGGTTGGCTTTTCATTTCTAGTTTGTAATGATTTGAAAAACTCCCCAACTCTGGGTCGCTCCATTTTCCAATTGCAAAGTCTATTTATTGTATGTAAAACCATCTGCAAAGGGTTGGTTGTAATTTTTGGGAGACTATGGGAGAGAAAATCAATTACTCATTGTATATTTTGACAGAGAATTAATGAAAGGCAGTGGCTCTGGTTCATGATATTCATGTGGTGTGAGTGTAGCAAATGTATTCTCTTTATGTTTCATATGTATTTCGTTATGTTTCACAGTTCATTCATATTCATCTCCAGTGAAATGTTCTAAGTACGATAAGGTAGAATTCATGTTTATTGCTCTGCCTATGGGAAAGTTTCACGTTCTGTGTTCTTCTTCTGTTGAAAAGGATTCATGTATTTATGCTCCTTTCATCCTCCTAAATAATCTTTCCATTGCACATTATTTCAAATTTAATTGCTAGACTTTCCGCCTGTCTTGCGTCATGAAGTAATCCGTGCCTTTGTGTTAAATTCTCTACTCATCACTATTAGTTGGTCCCATACATCCCAGAAACTCAGTTATTTATCAAAAATTGCCTCTTGTTTCCATATTTATTTACCTAGCCTAAAATCAATATTCACTGTAAGTCATCTCAGACCATATCGTTTATTTATTCACTTAGCATGACACGGAGAGAGCCCTCTCCTGTTTTGGTAGGGCTAGCTACCAGACTGAGCGTGGTTTGTGGTTAGCCTGAATTTTGTCTTCCTTCAGCCTAAGGCAGATTTAGGTGCTAACATAGTGGAAACCATACTGGGGAATGAAATTACACCCCTTACATCTGATAATTCTAAGCTTCCGGATGATAAGTTTAGGATTTGATAGGCTGAGTGAGTTGATCGTGTCCTTTTGATTTTTCTTAATAGCATGCTGGCTTATAGAAGATATACCAGAGCTAATCCAGATCTAGATCCTCCGCATATCTACGAAAATCCAAATTTGATTCCAAGAATTCATCGTTAAGAGAGCTCTATATCTCCCGTGTTCAAATCCCATTCACGCCCTGACATTTTTGAGTATCTTGAAGAGCTAGATTTTGATGAGCAGTTTGAAATATCATTGTTCGAGACCAAATCCGAAAGGGTGTTTGACTCTACTGTCCCCAATCCACAGTTTCTTGTAGACTTGGAAACGAAAAGGGCTAACTGGTCAATTGATAATTACATTGTAGCACAACTTCAAATTCCAATTGTTAACCCCCTACAAACTGCGCACACTCCTCCAACGCCTCCAAGGCCAAACCTACCAAGAGTGATGGCTGCTCGTTTTTCACCTCTTGTTCTGCCTCAAGTTTTAGATGATATGCCCGCAGATTATTAAAGCAAAATCCCATTTTTTGATGGCACTCTTAACAACATTACCGCTTGTTGACACCTAATCCTCTGCAATTGGGTGAATTTGGAATGTGAATAGTCATCAAGAAGATGAACTGAGCAGTCACATTCTTTGTATATAACAATAGCTACCTAATGAAATAAATAGTATCAGTTTTATGCCAAACTAGAGTTACTCCTGGTCTGACATGGTATCAAAGCCAACTCTTTTTTAGCCTTTGTGTCCCTTGTAACTCCCTTTCTGCTCTCCAAATAGCTGAGCAGGTTCTCCATAAAATTAGCTACCCCTCTGTCTCACTTTTCAGTTCTCTGACTGTCATAAACGTTTCAAAAAGGGCGTCATTGCACTTGCGCCTCAATTTCTTGAATTCATTCACCTGATTATTCTCACATGCGTTACTGAATGCGTTTGAATGGCTATTGAACATGAACGCTGTGGTTTTTGAATGCCTGGGGGTTTGGTTGGTAACGCTGTCCAAGTTATACTTCTGGTAACTGCTCAAGACATCTGCTTTCCCTACTTTAGAACAAACCATATGCGCCTCCATTGATTAATTCTGTGTGGATCTTGTTGTCGTAGCAATAGATCTATGCAACTTTCTGTCAAACTTGCGCGAACTGGAGCTCGATTTTCTGAGATCTGACGGGAACGTATCCGAGGTTGTGCGTGGGTAAGGTTTTTTCTTACCTTCAGATGAAGTGGATTGCTGCAACTCTAAGTTGGCTTTCACACTATACATGAAAAACGGGTTGCTGGTCACGTTGCAACCGAGGCATGAAATTCATTGCTGAATAATTAAAATTAAGAGCCTATGCCCATTATTCGTGTTCACTGCAATGATACGCTAACAGGAAATCAATTTATAATATCAGTTTTGCTTGGGTTCTCTCCGCTCTCAGTCTCGGCATTTACTCCGGGGAATGTGCATGATTTGTTGTTCAAATTTTATATATCATGTGCTTGCCAGCTCTCACCGCGCTGAAGGGTGCATTGCATTTGGTTATTGTGATGCACAAGGCTTGTGATGTTTGTTTTTGAATGCAGTATATGTTGAAAGTGAATGGTATCAAAGTGTTGTCCTATTGAATGGTATTAAAGCGTTGTCCTATTGAACGGTATTTAGTATTGAACAACGTAAGTGTTGTGCGTTGTGAATTATATGGTATTGAACTGCATTTTTTTGTGTCGGTCTTCCACAAATGAACCTCAACTCGCATTCAATTCTCGAATAGCTTTCTTTGGTTGATGTTTCTGCACATGGTATAATACAGTGGTTTTATTGCTATCCTATTGCTCTATGGCATATACATTGAAAGATATATGTATTGAATGATATATATAAATATATCTATATATATTATATATTGAAAGGTTTTTGTTTAAAGGAAAAAAAGGGGGGGAGGTGATATGAAGGATATTTTATAGAGACATTGGAAGAAAACATAGCGCATAAAGACTTTGAAATCTTTTTGCCCTTTTAAGAACAATTTCACTGTATATTAGTAGAAGTATTTTTTTCTATCAGCATTTTTTTCTTTTTATAGAATGCATTCAATCATCTATATGGTAGGAATAGTTCTCACTCGCAAGGAGAACTATGCTGATTGGTCCCAGATGATACAACACACCCTCATCTTCAATGAGTTCTGGAAAGGAGTGTGTGTTGGAGAAGGAGACAGTGACCTAGAGAAGCCTACCTCAGACAAAGAGCTCGCCATTTGGGAAAACAAGAACAACAAAGCTTATGCATTAATCGCAACATCTGTA
>APFE030704188.1:39491-56463 GCA_000404065.3 Pinus taeda | reverse complement strand
TATCCCCCATTTGGCAAAGGGGCCAACAGAGATCATGGGGTGCAATAGGGCTAGAGGAGCGCACATTTTCTTTGTGAACACTTGACAAGGATGGAATTGTGGAATGGATTTCACACAATCTTTGAAAAAGGTTGGCTAGTAATAGCATGCGCGCAAGATTTTCTATGCAGTAGATATGCCAGAAAGATGACCGCCACATGCCCAGCATGGAAGTCATTTAAAAAATGTTCCACCTAGTGAGGCAACATCAAAGAACTATATCTGCACCGCGACGATAACGTATCGTTAATCACTAGATAGTGTCATGCTTGGTGGTGGATGCGACGACAATCACCTGTCGAGAGTTCGGGGCGGAACCGTTGTGCTTGGAGGTAGACAAGAATGTCACTGTACTAAGGGTTAGTGGTGTCGATAAGATAGACAACTTCATCTGGAAGAGGATCATGGGCTATCTTGTTAGGATCGATGATGGGAAGGTCCGAAAAAAGTTCGATGAAGACTAAGGAGTTCTTCGCCTTGTCAACTGTGAAAACAAGATCAAATTGTTAGAGGATCATGATCCATTTTGAATATTTTTCTCCAATTACTTGACGAGACAAAATATGTCTCATGGGATTCTCCAAGGTGATGACAGTAGTTTGTCGCAATAGGATGTAGTGTCAGAATCAGTTGACAACAAAGACGACTGCCAATGACAACTTTTCCACATGTGAATATCTGAGTTCAGGCCCAGCCAAGCCTTTGGAAAAATAATAGTGTTGAGTGATAAAAAGGTGTCTTTTAACCCCTATTTACCCTACATTAATTATCAATCCAGGTACGATTTTTTATCTCAAGAGTGTACTCAGTCTGAAGCGGTCACTTGCTCAAGAGTAATGTTTGCAGTATAGTGCTTACAAAAGTAAATGAATGCTGGAAACAAAATATAATTGTAATGGCAAGAAACTTAAATGCTTTGTAACTAAATCATTCACTCAAGAAACTAAAACAATCATCAGTCAAGGATGCAGTAATGATAACTCTTTCCCCTACAAAACTGATGTAAATGGAAATCAATCACAAACAAGACCTTCAATCTGAGAACTTAGACAACAGTGGTCAATGTTTGTTACAGTTGTAGATCTTTCTATTCACACTCAAGTAGATGCTTGAAATAACAATTCGATTAGCAGAAAAGGAACAACAACTAAATCTATTGAAAAGGTCGAACAACAAAGCTTAATCTACAGAAGTAAATTGGGCAGTAATCTTAACTGAAATGAATTGAACATCAATCCTCAACTAACAAAGGAATTGAACAACGTTCTAAGAAAGGAACAACAAACTGAATTAAGTGTAAACACACAACAAATATAAAGTAATTGAATCAGTAATCTTATTCTTGCATAATGGACGTTAACTACAGGTATAAAGGAACAACAATTGCAGTTATAATGGAACAATCATCAAATGAACAACAATCACAACTGTAAGTGAACCGTAGTTAAATGAACAACAATCGCAACTGTAAATTAACAACAATATTAATATGTAAATGAACAACATAATCCAAATTAGAAAGTGCAATATTGTTTCAGAATGAATAGCACGAAATCTTAAGTTGTGAATAATAATCTCACTGTCCAATTACGATTTCGATATAACAGAGCAATTCAATGAAATGTTTAGGAACATAAGATTATTGAATAAAGTAAATTAAGGAAATGCAAAGGAAATCAAACCACACACGACTGTGTTGCACAGAAATTGTCACCTTGACATTCTGCAATCTGTGTGAGTCCATTACCACTCATACTTTCCTCCTTTGCAAGTCTTAAGTCTCAGTTCCTCATATCAAGCCTAGAAAATAAGAGAAAGCCCTCAAAAGTCTATAAAACTCTGGTTCGACACTTTCTCTTAGCATTACCTACGGTCCCGCACCTAGAGGTCATGTCCCCTATGCACCTGACCGCTCTGTCTCTGTGATTATGGGTGTCGACCCCTGTAAAAGTCAAAAAGGCGCAAGTATATTCTTAAAAACTCACTTTGAGTCATTTCTAGAAGCTTCTGGAAGGAATCTTGAGGTGGCAAGTTCGCTCCTTTAAGGTTCATGCATCCCATACCTTAAGGACATAACTCCTTGATGTGAGTAGCTTATCCCTTTGAAGGAGGACTCTATCCCTTCATAGGTGGACCTGTAACCTCCTTCCTCTGCACTATAAAATGAAGCATTGGGCTGGTTACTTGAGAGGTTGAAAAGCTGAATATTTTTGAGATGAAATGCTGCTGGAACTTAGTCTTCTTAATTGAGCTTTTGTGAGGAGTGATTACATACCTCTTTGATCTCATTTGGAAGAGTGTGAGGCTTGTCAAAGTAAAGGAGATTCCTGTTTCAGACCCTAGGAAGAGCTTGTTCAACATCAAGGTTGAAAAGGTTGTAAGGTTCTTCTACTTCAAAGTTAATACAAACAAGTTTGTTTTTCTCAATAAGCTGTGTTTTATGATTTATTTTATGTTTTCCTTGATCACCATAATGAACATGATTTATGATATTAGCTATGTAGGTGTTATTCGATGTGTGCTTGTTTGTGATTGCAGGTTCTCAAAAGGAAACTCTTTCGAACGTTGAAGGATGGCTGCTACAAACTAGCGTTGGACTTAAGGTAGGGTGTAAACACCTCTATAGTTTTTGTTAATGAATCGTATATGTTTAGAGAAATATAGATTTGCTTGTCCTGCTTGTTGCTAGATATCTTTTGATACTAGGGAGATCAGCCTTGTCCGCAAGATTGATTTATCCGACCGACAAGTACCTTCAGAGTCAAAATTAGTCTTATATGGTAGTGAGATGCCTCGTAGCCCTTTTGAGTGGTCTTATGAGGAAATTAAGCCCTTTCCCAGCTTATCAACATCTGAAAACAATCAAACGAATATGATTATTGATGAATATTCTAATTTGTCATGCTTGGAACCAATCTCTATGCCTAATCCTTTTAACACAAAGTTTTTAATTGATGAAGAGATTATGGAAGTTATGACTTTGGGCGAAATGCCATGGGACGATACTCATCATTGTTCAACATTATTACCATATTTTGAAAAAACTGAGAATAAATTCTCATCTATGTGTTCATCTCAGACTCTTAGTGATCCTTAATGTCCAATATCTACTCTGTGTTCTGATTTTGAATAGAATTTAGGGAACATATTGGAAATGATGCCCATAGATATCTCAGTGAAACCAGGGATAACTAAAAATATTCATATACGATTTTTTTGTTCTTTAGAAGAGATTCAGACTTATAAAGCCCTATTTCAGGAATTCTACGACATCTTTATCTAGTCATATGAATAAATTCTAGGAATCGACCCTAGCATAGTTGTACATGAGATAAAAAATTATCCGGATGCTAAGCATGTTAGACAACCATTACATCTTATACATCCAGGAAAAGCTGCCGATATCAAAACTGAGGTTGAAAAACTGTTGAAAACAAGATTCATTTACCCCGTTCCTTTGACTGATTCGCTATCAAACATTGTACCTGTTGATAGAAAACAAGGAACTATTCAAGTATGTGTTGACTACAAAGATATCAATAAATATTGTCTCAAGGACAATTATCCAATTCCATATATTGACCAGATTGTAGATGACTGTTTCGAGAATGAAAATTTTTCATTCATGGATGGATTTTTTCGTCTATAATCATATAAAAATACTACCCTTTGATCATTACAAAACGACGTTTATATGTCCATGGGGGAATTTTCTTATCACAAACTCCCATTTGGCCTCAAAAATGTTGGCACCAGTTTTCAGCGAGCAATGTCTTATGCATTCCATGATATCAAGCATATTGTTCATACTTATTTAGATCACTTGCCAGCTCATTCAATGAAAAGGAAAGATCACCCATTGCACTTAAAAGCAATTTTCTTTAGGTGCAAACATTACAATATTTGCTTGAATCCGAACAAATGTGTTTTTTGTGTGTAATCAAGTTGGATTCTAGGTTTCACTGTGTCAAAAGAGGGAATTCATGTTGGACCCCTTAAGGGAGAGGCAATTCTAAATTTTCTTGCTCCTTTTAGCCTTCCACAACTACAAAGTTTGCAAGGGAAATCAAACTTTTTGAGTAGATTCGTCCACAATTATGTTGAACTAACCCATGGTTTTACTCGACTGTTGAAAAAGGGCATTCCATTTTTCTGGGATGAGCTTTCCGATAAAGCTTTTGATGCATTAAAACATGCACTAACCAATGCACCATTACTGCATCCTCCTGATTATCATCGAGATTACTTTCTGTACCTAGATACGTCCAATGCCACTATTGGCATGATCTTAATCGAAGAGGATGATTCTAGAAGGGAACATGTGATTTATTATTTGAGTAGAAATCTCACTAAAACTAATATTAAATATGTACATGTGGAGAAGCTAGCCTTGGAAACTATTCAAGATGTTCAATGATTCCTTCACTATATACTTCTATGAAAAACAACTTCCATTTCAAATTGCAACCCTATGATGTACATTATTACTAAGCAATTGCTAGGGGGAAAATACTCCAAATGGATAGTTATATTACAAGAGTTTGTTTTAGAATTTGAAAGATCTGAATCAAAGAAATCTTTGGTTTTTGCTAAATTATTGTGTGGCTTTCCTCATACTAATAAAGAAACTGTAGCAAAAGATTTCTTTCAGGGAGAGTATGTCAGATCCATGGCATGGAGATACCATTATATATCTCCAAACCCAAACTTTTAGGCCCAATTTATCTAAAATTGATCGTCATCGAATCCCATACCAATCCCAACAATACATTATTGTTCGTGACACTATTTACCATGACGGTACTGATTTTATCTTTCGACGTTGTTTGACACTCCAAGAGGCCGAAAAAGCATTAAATGACTGCCATTCTGGAGCATGTGGCGTTCATATGTTTGGGTGTGTTACTACCCAAAAAATACTATGTGCCGATTATTTTTTTCCCTTAATGTTTAAAGATTGCATTATTGCTATCCACAAATGCCATAATTCCCAAATATATGATCACAAACTGCGAGCACCTCTAGCTCCTGTTCACCCTATCATAGTTATCAATCCTTTTGTAAAATGGGGCATCAATTTCATCACCTGTAACCCTCACTTGACCAGGGGCATGGGTATATTATCCTTGCAGTCGATTATTTTAAGAAATGTTCCAAGGCGATGCCTACATATAAAGACGACGACAAAACTACAACAGTTTTCATTTTCACTGATGTGATTGCTCGATGGTGTCCCACAAGCTATTGTTACGAACCATGGTAGTTATTTTCATAACTTTATGATGGTTGAACTATCATCATAGCTCAACCTACAAAATGATAACTATACTTCTTACTATCCACAAGCTAATGGTCAAGTCGAAGTCATCAATAAAGTTTTAACCAATATGATTAAACAGATAGTTGGTATTCATAAAGGAAACTAGCATTCCATTCTCTTTTTAGTGTTGTGGGCTTACCATACTGTTGTGGGATAAACTCCCCTATTGTCTTGGGTGAATACCCTAGCAGACCGGAGGTTATATATGCAAAGAAACACACATTCTATATAGCCATAATGCTACTATAAGCAAACTCTATGATAGGGGGCGTACCTGAGGTCCTATGTTTGAGAAGAGCCTTCCAGGGTCCAAACCCTTCTTGGAGTTCCTTTTTCTCCTTTGACCTGCAAAACAATCAATTCAAGAAAGTACAACAGTATATGGACTAAACATCATAAAGAAACCATCTTCATATTATAAGGAAAGGTAGTTAGTTATGCAATTAAACAACCATTCACATATGAAACATAACATGAATATCATAAACATGAAGAAGATCTATATCAGGAACAAAGACATGTGTTTCTTTTATTATAGACAAATAAACTATAGAAATGGAATAATTTCACCCGATTCGTCCTTTCGCAGGCTCCAAGCGGAACCGTCTCCTTTATTCGTCCAGTCTCAAACCTTTAACAAACTCCTTCCATGACTTACTCCATGACATCTCAAGTAGTATGAAATCATCAACACACATAAGGAAACAAGGGTTTCCTGTAGAATGGGGGAAGTGCAGGAGGCACAAGGGTCTTTAGACCTAGTTAGGGAAATCTTTCTCTCTCTTCTCTCCTCCCTTTGGCCTTCCCATAGAAGCCTTTTTATACTTCTCCCAAAGTAGTTTTTTAGTTGGGCATTCGTTGGGAACAGTTGGGCCACAGGAACTAACAGGTAATCAATAGGTAAAACCTGTGATCTCTACCCGAAATTAAGGAGATTTATTTTTTTTAAGTGTTTTTAAACATATACGCGGGTTGGGTATACACAGACCCGCGTATACACACGTTTAGCTTAGGGAAATGTCGCGTATAGGGAATAAAACACTGATTTTTAAATTTGGGACCAGGTCTGGAAGGAGGGGTTGCCATAGGCCATGAGTGCAGCATCACAAACCTCAAGAGTGAGATTTGGAGCTATAACAGATGCCCCCTAATATATGAGGTTAGAAGGGGTACATGATGGCTGAAATGTATTAAGAAAGTTCATGGAAAGGAAATCTGTCGAAAATTGAGAAGGACTGCACCAGAATTCAGCGTGCCAAGCCACAAAAGGAGATCAGAAAGAAACACTGTCTGAGGTGGGCATACCCATGCTTAGAGAAAGTACAGCAATTCCGCATATCGAATACAAGTTGGATCCACCAAGTATACAAGTATAAATTACTGGAAAATACATAATGGATCATCTGATGATGATCAAACAAGTACATGTCTGAATGTCACATATAAGAATGTCAATGATGCTGAAGGATGAAGCGGATCACTGATATCAAAGATTGATCCCAAAAAGTACCAACTGAACATGATGGAATAAGATGGTACTACACTGCAAACTCAGGTGCCGGAATATAAAATGTTGCCATGAATGACTGCAACATATAAGGTGAGTGGTATCTACTAGCAGCAACAGGAGCAACTGTCAAGTGAACCAATGAATGCTGATACAACCTGAGGTCTTCACTGACCACCGTGGTACATTTATACAGCATGGGAATAAATGATTTGAAGTCGACCATGTGAGAAATCGTTTGATTACCGGTCATTTATGTATACCGTTAACAAACGCGAGACTACTCACCGATAATGATAATGAGCGTTAAGGTACCCAGTACAATCCAACAAGTTTGAATAGATGAGCTGGAGTCAAACACCTATAAGAATCTATCGATTAGGAGACAATGATGGTTTCCCACTGTCGATAGTGAAGGATCTGCCACTAATGAATGCAAACCCCAAGGTACTGCCAAATGAGCTCTAGATCTTTGCCCCAGAGCAATGAGTCGAATTCGATAGGTAAAGATCTGCTAGAAGGAAGGCATTAAGGCATCCTCCATCAATCTAGCATGAGTGTAACCCGTAGGCTAATAATGTGGAAGGAATCAGACAAAAAGATGTAGTAAACCAACCGAAGTACGTTTCTGGCGTACACAAGATGTGGCTAGCGCACGGCAGAAACCCTCTAAACCAACCAATAATGAAAGCTGACACAGAGGCAAGGTATCCACCAATAGGGTCAAATGGAAACCAAGGTACTGCACGAATCCAATGTGTGATAATGTAAGCTGATGTCGAACACAAGGGAAACCACTCAGTCAAAGACCCATGATACTGATCGATGTTGAGCACAAGGTGACCTAACAATAATGAAAATAGGGCCAGGGTGCAGCTCTAGGCCTGTCCTCAGAACAAGATGTCGTCGTCGATAAGGACAAGACCCGCCAGCAATAAGTCAATGTAGACCTTCTCAAACCGGCACAAGTAAAGGACCAATATAACTGATGTGATGATAGACATAGCACTGACAACCATGGATGGCTGACTGAAAAATAAGTCAAGAGACACCACAGAGAGGCTGACTCAGGCTAACTTCCCTTGAACAAAAGCATGACTCAATGTGACTATGTGGCATCATATGATGACTATGTATAAGCCCGTTGCGTAGGAGGCACAAACGAACCCTCCATATGATTGGAAGAGATAACCAATCGGGGGAGAACTGACTCAATAACAAGGTTAAGGCATACCTAAGTCAAACTAAATCCCACCCAAACGAAGGAGACTTTGCTTCGAGTGCTTTGTTCAAGGGCGACACGACTGACTCTAGCTACCAACAATAAATGGAAATACTATCCCGTTCCCGCTCTTTTTTGGAATATAAAAGAATGCTATAGTATAGTGGAAAGAACGAGTATCAGCGAAGCAGATGATCTACCTCCTGGGATTGGAACATTCCTATGCTCAATGCAGGGTGGCAAAAACTGGCTAGAGACACTCAAAGGTATGTTCCTTCCACGAGTCAAGGTGTGTCAAGATGCATAGGTCAAAGGTATGCAAGTTTGATTTTGCAGTCGTCATGGTCAAAAGTTTGCTTAAACACGAGTCCAAGTGAAGCCGACTTAAGGCCAAAAGGTGCAGATAGTCAAAATGCAATGTAGTAGTACAACTCAACACAAAGGAGTCTCTAGGGTATAAGGCCAGAACAAAACGAAGAAGCAAAGAGGAATGAGTCTTCATCGTATAAGTCATGGCGGGACTACAGAGGAACTCCCAAGCCTACTCAAATTGGGAGTAGCATGGGCAACAAAATGTCAGTGGGGTGCTAACTAGGATGCCCATGTAAAGGATGGCTCTACCATCGTGTCATGATTAAAGAATCGGCGAGTGAAGATGGTTTGCGAACCATAACACGATGGGATCGACCCTATGGCAAGTGTATCGACAGATGGAGGCTAGTATGCATAATGCAATGGAAAAAATGGCTTCCCTAACCTATATGCCAGTGAGAAAATGATACCTGCCGTGACGGGTCAGCAGTCATGGAACTGTCTCGAAATTGTCGAAAACTTCCAAAATGTCCTGAAAATCAAACCATTCTTGACATTCCAAGCTCCCAAGTTAAAAGTTAATGGAGACCAAACAAAATCAAGTTTTGAAAAAAAATTTGACATTTTTAAAGCTTATAAAAAGGTTTTTGGACTCACCATTTTCACCATTTGAGTTTGAGAGCAGAGAAGTGGAGCAAAAAATTCAGTTATGGGACTATTTTGTGTTCTTTCTTCTTCGAGAGAGTCCCTGCACTTCGTCCCAGAGTGCTAGTTTCAATCAGCGCCCCACGAGATCCTCGAATGGGCAGGTGGGCTGACTTGCTGAAATGCCTGGGAGGTGGTGAGGTCCCACGGACTGCTTTCGACGACGACTTATTTTCCTAGTGGGAGCAGTAGATCATCGCCATTGATGACTACCCCTATGACGGGTTGGATTTCCGAGGAGATACCAATCTAGCGTTACCATCGACTGCAGCATGGGGCGACATTGGTAAGTGATTTTTGATGTTATGATTTTTTATTTTATTTTTCAAATATAATAATGAACTTTGAAAATGTTTTTGATAGGATTCAAATGACTAATATGATGATCATGTTCCAGATAATTGGCCCATACGACCAGATCAGTTCCCACGGCACAAACGTTGCGGCCAAGGGGCCGAAGAGGCAGCTACAGCCATGGAGCGAACTCTACACATAGTTCAACGACAAATGATGAGGCTGACCCACCGGGTTCCAATGGCGGCAGTAGAGGACCTTCCTATAGAGATGCAGCGTCATGTGGTTGGCATGCCACGTGACTGGGTCCGCATTTTTAGGTGTGTAGCCAATGCAGTAGTTGCCTACTTAGCCGCTCATCCTGAGCCGGGGAATTAGACATAGTGGGCATGATTATGGGCATTTGAGTCCTAATTTTGTATATTTTTTGGACAGACTTATGTACACTCAAGACACTTTATGATATATATATATATACAGTTTGACTTTTTGATGCTTAATTTATTGTGATGAATGATTGATGTGCCAGTCTAATGCTTGATTAGCGATAGAATCAACTAACCAATTATGAGATCTTGGAATATGCAAATAATTAATATAAGTAAATGATCTTTACAATAACCTCAGCCTTAAATACTAGCAATATAAACATGGATCCCTTACCCGATAAATGTTATTTAATTGTGACACTATCAATTATGAATCAAGATAAACTACCAACGAGTCGATTTCATGAGAAATTGCCTCAGATAGCAAATTAATGATGGCAGTATACTTAGCCATATTGTTTGAAGCGGGACCGATGCATACTCCCCTTGATACCATCAATTGACCAGTTGGATAATACAATACCCAAGCTGTGAAAGCAAGATTCCGAGTGTGCCGACTAGCACTATCGACGAATCCAAAATAGACCAAGTCATCCATCAACACCTGCCAAAGCAGACCAAAAAGTGTTGATATCACAAACTCTCGACAAAATATGTACAAATATATACAATTTACAAAGAAGCCATTGCCTAGCTGCTACTTAAGCAAAGTACTTCTTAAGGTAGAGCCTGTTTCGGGGGTTCCGCCAATTTTTTTCCTTCGAAAACGATTAACTCATACGACCCTTTCGTTAAAACTCGTTTAATACTAAAGGGACCATACCACATAGGTTTGTATTTGCCTGCCCCCAAGGTGTCCTTACCTTGGTCGTAGACCAAGATGAGGTCACTTTCAGAAAAGACACGAGGACGGACAACTTTATCATACTGGGTTTTAACCCTTTTCTTATGAGCCTCATTTACTGTGGCTGCATCTCGACGTTGCTCATCGAGATGTTCCAAGTGAAGGAGGCGCTCTTCAAGACGAGAGGTCTCTGGAAGGAGCTCAATAGCTAACTTAAGAGATGGAATTTCACATTTGACAGGAAATATAGATTCCAACCCATAAAC
Organism: Pinus taeda; assembly: GCA_000404065.3. NCBI lineage: Eukaryota > Viridiplantae > Streptophyta > Pinopsida > Pinales > Pinaceae > Pinus > Pinus taeda. The sequence goes on along the minus strand of APFE030704188.1, from coordinate 45,625 downwards.
TAACTGAAAAGGTGTAAAACCTGTAGCAGTCTTGACAGAGGTTCGGTATGCCCATAGAGCCGGGTACAACATAAGATGCCAATTGGATCTATTTTTATCAATTGTCCTTTGTAGGATCTTCTTAAGAGTTTTGTTTACTGCCTCGACCTGTCCATTGGCCTAAGGATAATAAGGAGACGAATGTTCTTGCTGGAAACATAGTTTGAGAGCCAATTCAGACATTAGTTGATTCTGGAAATGACTGCCATGGTCAGTGACAATCTCTCTTGGGAAACCTTGAGATAATTTGATTAAAAAGGAACAATGATGTTGTCTCACTATCGTTTTTATAAGTGGGCATGGCCTCGGCTCACTTCGTGAAGTAGTCTATGGCCACGATAATATACTTGTGATTCACTGCTGAAGGCAGATGACAAGTCGTAAAATCAATACCCCACTTAGTAAAGGGACCGACAGTGACAACGGGAAAAAGATGAGTTGTACGTGCGCACATCTTCTGAGTATAAACTTGGCACGGGTGACAGCGTTTGACCGCTTCAACATAATCTTTGAAGAGCGAAGGCCAAAAATAGCCGGCACACAAGATACGCTGAGCTGTAGCAAGCCCTGATAGATGACCACCACAAGCTCCGCTGTGGCAGTATTTAGCACTGAATCTGCCTCCTCTAAGATTAAACAGCGCCAAAGGATTGAATCAACCCCCTGACGATATAATGTATCACCAATGATAACGTAATTTTTAGCGAGGTGACGTAATTTGCGACATCCATCCTTAAAGAAAGTAGAGGGAAATTTCGAAGTCTGGAGATAAACAATGATATCTCCATACCAAGGGTCGAGTGAAGATGTTGACACCTAATCTTTTGGAATGTGAACAGTCATCAAGAAGATGAACTGATCAGTCACATTCATATGTATATAACAATAAGCTACCTAATGAAATAATCATATCAGTTTTTCTGGAGTTACTCCTGGCCTGACATGGTATCAGAGCACAGGTCCCAGGTTCTTTTTTTAGTCGTGCCTTGTAACTCCTCTGTCCCATAATCTGCTGCCTCTGCCATAACGCATCCGTTGGTTAATGCCTGAACGTATCTGTCTGGTTAACGCCTGAAGGAGAACGCTGGTATGTACTGTATTGAATAACTGCGTTGAGCAATGCCTGAATGTTTAACGCCTGACAACTTTGATGTCCAATTAAAGCTTGTACTGTGTGGCTGAACGTTTAACGCCTGACAAATTTGATGTCCAATTAAAGCTTGTACTGTGTGCCTGAACGTTTAACGCCCGAGGCCATAGACACTCTAGATCATTCCAGCTCCTGATTGACACTGTAATAGAAGCGGTGATTGTGCGTTTGAATGAGACTATTTTTTAATCAGCAAAATAGTTCAGCTGTGCGTTTGAATGAGACTATTTTAATGAGATCATTTTTAAATCAGCAAAATAGTTCAGCTGTGCGTTTGAATGAAACTTTTTTTTAGCGTTGAAGTGGTGATTGTGCTGCCTCATGTGCATGATTGTGGGTTCTGTTTTTTCAATACCGTGTATAATTCCCTGAAAAGAGAAGAGATCATAGCCCCCGTTGCCACAAATTCTCCATTCGACTGGTGCACAAATATTAAAGGTTCTTTGAGTGTTCGTTTGCGTGCATGTAAAGGTCGATAGTCTGTGTACCCGTGATGCATTTGGAATTTGAATGTGCAATAAAGTCTGCCTTAATGATTGGTGTTTGTGTTGCGCTCCTCGGCCATTTGTAATGCAGTGTTTGTGTTGTGCTCCTCGGCCATTTGTAATGCAGCTCGATTTGTAATGCATTGATGTGTTAATGTAGTGACCTTGAAACCTGGAAATGTATTATGGTATTTCCAAGTGACCACTTAAAATTATCAGCATCAAGAAACAATATTTCATATATAGAATTGTTCGAGCCAGGCAGAACAGTTTGGGACGAAGGCCTTATTTTTGAAGAGCGCCAAACCTGGTTGGAACTACATTGTGAACGTTAGAGAAGTATAGCGGTGAGTGTGATGTTAGAATGACAGCATGTATGCTGTTCTATTATTTTCAAATGTATGCCATATGTGAGTCATGGGATTCTTCCTGTCGGTGTTTTGTTTGGGCGCTGCCTCTTGAAATATTGTTGTTGAATGATTGACTTTAGTGCTCGGTGGTATTATTTATCACATAATTGTTAAAGAATAATACTGCTGTATGGTTGGGTCAGTGTTTTTTAGTGCAATAGATGTGATGAAATAATTCTTGTTTACATATTGCATTGGTCAATATACAGAGGTGTGAATTTATTGTATGGTGAATGATGTCAAATACATTTTCAAATGCTACTGTTTCATTGATGGGGTGAGTGTGGAATGAAATTTTATTAATTTTATGGCAATATGTTATATGCTTGAGAAGTGGAAGGTATAACATATATATTATTTCTCTATCAATAGAATTAATTTTTTTTACAGAATGCATTCAATCATTTCTATGGTAGGAATAGTTCTCACTGGCAAGGAGAACTATCCTGATTGGTCCCGGATGATACAACACACCCCCTCATCTTCAATGAGTTGTGGAAAGGAGTGTGTGTCGGAGAAGGAGATAGTGGCCCAGAAAAGCCTACCTCAGACAAAGAGCTCGCCATTTGGGAAAACAAGAACAACAAAGCATATGCATTAATCGCAGCATATGTAAATAAGGAGGTGAGTCACCACATTTCATCATATTCAACTGCCTTTGAAGCTTTACAACAGCTGAAAGAACTCTATGACTCACATTCTGCACTTGAATTCGTCCAACTTATGATTAAACTCTTCACTCTTGAACTGCAAAATAATGATCCTCTTGCTCTTGCATCTGAATAAAGTCTATAATGCATGATATCAAATCCACTAAAGTTGAGCTGGATATCTCTCTTATTGCTTTTCTCAAGGCACTTTATCCTACATACTCCAATTATCTTGAGTCTCTGCAAGCAAATGGAAATCTCAAAGATATAACCTTTGACTCTCTTGTGAAAAAGTTTGCTGAAAGAGAAAAAGCCTTTGGAAAGAAGACAACCCCTGAATCTTCTGAAGAGACTGTATGCCTGGCTCATAAAGAAAAGTATCCTACTCAAGATTCTACAAGAGGAAGAGGTGGACGAAGAGGAAGAGGAAGATATTTCAGAGGCAGGGGGGGGAAGACATTCTCAAGGAGAAAAGGCGGATTTACATTGTGTTCGCTGCAAAAGAAATGGATCACATGATGCCTCTACATGCAAGCTACCATGGGACAAAATTGAGCAGAGAAGAAACCAACAGAAAGGTAAAACTGATGATACAGACAAAGGTAAAGCACCTGAATCTGCTCACTATGTTGAGGCAAAATGTAACATTGGAGTAAATGAAGATTTGTTTAACACTTCACTTGCTTCCTGGAAAAATGATTGGCTGCTTGATTCAGAAGCAACTTGCCACATGACTCATAGAAAAGATTTTTTTGAAGATTTCATTGACAATGTTGATGGAGTAGTATACTTTGCAGATCAGTCAAAAATCAAGCCATCATGGCTTGGCACAATCAGGCTTAAACTGCCTGGTCTCTCGGACTTTCTTCTGGATCATGTTCTATATCTCCCACAGCTCAAGAGAAACTTGTTTTCCTTGGTCCACATCCGCCAGCAAGGTCACTCCATTCATATGTTTGATGGCAAGCTTGAGGTAAGAAAAGCATCTAATCACTCACTTGTCATGAGGGGAATAGAAGAACAAAGGCTTTTCAAACTACAAGGAACATCTGCTCATGCACAACATTTCTCATATATTTCTCATCATGAAGAAGGTACACTTCCATCAAGTTTGTTATGGCATGCTAGATTTGGACATTTAAACTATGACAGTCTCCGCTTATTGAAGAAAAATGGTGTTGCTAGTTTGCCTACAATTCCTAGGAAACTTAAGCAATGTGATGCTTGCATTCTAGGAAAGCATAGCAAACAGTCTTTTCATGATTCACATTCAAGAGCACATAGGAAGCTTGAAATCATTCATTCAGATTTATGTGGTCCAATGCTTGTTCCTTCTACAAATGGAAATAAATATATCATGACATTTATTAATGACTACACCAGAATGTGTTGGGTTTATTTATTGAAGAACAAATTTGATGTTTTCCTAACATTCAAGAATTTTCATAAATGGATTGAAAATGATGCACAATCTCATATTGGGTCTATTCGCACTGATAATGGAAAAGCATATACATCAAATGAATTTGAACACTATCTTCGCCAACATCGGATTAAACATCAAACAAATGTGCCTTATAATCCCCAACATAATGGTGTAGCTGAAAGAATGAATAGAACAATCTTGAACATGGTACGATCCATGCTTTTCTTCAAAAATGTAAAGATAATGTTTTGGGCTGATGTTGTTCTATGTGCTGCATATATAAAGAATAGATGTCCATCTAGTGCTATAAGAAACAAGACTCCTTATGAATTGTGGTATGGACATGTTCCTTCGGTCAAACATCTCAGGATTTTTGGTTCCACCTGTTATGCTTTGATACCAAAGGTACATAGAAACAAACTTGGTGCTAGAAGTCGTAAGTGTATTTTCTTGGGGTATTCAAATACCTCCAAAGCATACCGCTTCTATGATGAAGAAAATAAAAAGTTTGTTATATCTAGAGATGTAATTTTTCTTGAATCATCCAAATCTGACAATGTTGTTGAGCGGCAACTTGATCGCTTGGATAGATTCGCAAAAATGAAATCATTTCAAGAATTTGAGAATCAGATTCCACATCTTGAAGGGGGGATTCCTATACTAGATCAACATGTGGAATCTTCTTTTGAAGAATACTCTCCCCCGGCTGAAACTCCAACAATGGATGATGCTTTAAGTGATGTAATTGATAGAATTGGGAGACTCAATCTTGATTCACTCCCAACTCAATCAACAGAGCAGCCTGGACCATCTCAGAAAGGTCCCCCAAAGTGGCTGACAAAGACACTTGAAAGTGTTCATCCTGGTGAAATTGGAAAAACAAGAACCAGAAATTCAAACCGACAAAATGGAGGTGATGTAGATGACTCTAATTCACCTGTTGATATGGATGTTTCTTATGATTGTGAATTGAACTTGTCTACAGATTTTGAACCAACTTCCTTCAAAGACGCTGCTTCTCATGATGAATGGAAAGAAGTGATGCAAAAGGAGTATGATGCCCTCATAAAGAACGACACTTAGAAGCTGGTTGATCCTCCATTTGGAACCAAACCAATTGGCTGCAAGTGGGTCTACAAGAACAAGTACAAAGCTGATGGCTCACTTGACAAGCACAAAGCTAGGCTTGTGGCAAAAGGTTTTGCACAGAAGGAAGGGGTAGATTATGAGGAAACTTTTGCTCCCACAGCAAAATGGGCCACCATCCGGACACTCTTTGCACTAGCAGCTCAGAACGGTTGGAAAGTCCATCAAATGGATGTAAAAACTGCCTTCTTGAATGGAGATCTAAAGAACATGTTTTTATGTCCCAGCCTGAAGGATTTGCTGTGAAAGGACATGAACATAAAGTATGCAAACTTGTGAAGTCCTTGTATGGCCTCAAACAAGCACCACGAGCCTGGTATGAAAAGCTGAGTATCTTCTGAAACTCAACTTCAATCATTTGATCTTGATGATGCAACTTTATTTGTCAAGAAAGTTGGCAAAACAGTTGTATATCTTGTGGTATATGTAGATGATCTTTTAATGACAGGGAACAATGAAAGTTATATTGCATCCATAAAGAAATAATTGGGGAAAAGTTTTGAATGACTGATTTGGGCTATGTTCATTACTATCTTGGCATTGAAGTAACCCAACATCCAAAGTCCATATTTCTTTCTCAAAAGAAATACATTGGAGATTTGTTGAACAGGTTTGGTATGACAGAGTGCAATCCTCTTACTACTCCAATGGAACAAAACTTAAAGCTCACATCTATTGAAGGAAAGGAATTTGAGGATGCAACAAAGTATAGACAGCTTGTAGGAAGTCTCATCTACCTCACTACTACCAGACCAGACATTTCATTTGCTGTTGGAATCCTCTCGAGGTTTATGCAAAAGACTTGTGAGAGACATTGGTCTGTTGCAA
>APFE030704188.1:0-10973 GCA_000404065.3 Pinus taeda | reverse complement strand
TTTTTTAGTTGGGAATTCGTTGGGAACAGTTGGGCCACGGGCACTAACAGGTAATCAACAAGTAAAACCCATGATCTCTGCCCGAAATTAAGGAGATTTATTTTTTTTAAGTGTTTTTAAACATATACGCAGGTTGGGTATACACAGACCCACGTATACACGCGTTTAGCTCAGGGCAATGTCACGTATAGGGAATAAAACACTTTTTTTTTTAAATTTGGGACCAGGTCTGGAAGGAGGGTTGCCCTAGGCCATGAGTGCAGCATCACAAACCTCAAGAGTGAGATTTGGAGCTATAACACATACTACTGTAAAAAAATTGACAAGTTTTATTCCATTCCAACTTGTTTATGGTTTGGAAGCAGTATTTCCCATTGAATGTGAAATCCCATCTCTGAAACTAGCTATTGAATTACTGCCTGCTACATCTGCAGATGAAAACAACCTTGATGTCGTACTAGCTAGTGAAGCTCACAATAAATGAGTCAAAGCTCAATTCGATTAAAACGTAAATCCTTGTTCATATTTAGAAGGTGACCTAGTCTTGTTTATGATCAAACTCATGACATGTTAGGTGCTAAAAAGTTCGAACCCATGTGGCATGGACCTTACATCATAAAACATGTATTAGTTAAAGGATCCTATGAGCTAGTTGATTATGATGGTATTCCGTTAGGAAAGCCCATAAATGGTCCTTACCTAAAGAAATATTATGCATAAAATTTTAGAGGATATTTGTACATTATTTACCGTTTTTTAGGTGTGTGCGATAATTAATGTTTTTTGCATTTTCTACTACTTATCCTACTTATCTTGTTTTTCACTTGATTTATAGATGTCGACATTCCCTTAGACTTACATTAGCTTTGTTGATGGCACTAGTCATAGTACTTAGAATTTATATTCTACAACCTATTTTATCTATTCACCAAGTGATGAGATAGTCTTTATTCATGGAATATGCCTTGGTCAAACAACAAATTTCATAGGTCAAACAACAAATTTCATAGTATAATATAGTGCAGTCATTGAATTATTATTTGATGCCATCAAATTTGGTATTTGGCGTTTGATTGTTAGGTTACATTTGCAGCTCATAGTATTACATTTAAACAATGTATATGCAGTAAGAAGTCCAACAATGTTAAGAATTTTTTTATGGGTCCGTCTTTTGGAAAGGAAATTTGATTAAATCGAATATCAATACATTCCAAGATATTTAAACACATTGAAAGATGCATTGGCTAATTATGTGTTAAATAGACATTTACGACATTTGTAAATTAAAACAATATTCATTCATATATTGATCAATATAAAATGTAGGAAAAAATGGTATTTTTTCATTGAAATAGAGTTTGCATAGAAGTGTCTCTACAAAATATGTCATCCGAAGACATAAGTCCTTGTGGCCTTTATTTTACGAATATGTTGGGACCAAAAATCAAAATGTGGTCCTAGAAACTAAAATAGCTAAGCATGATGATGCTCATGATAGCAAACAACAACACGAGAAACTCGACACAGTAATAGTCTAAGTGGCCCTGGAACCCCAACTGCATGTCTCTGATATCGGAGAGGAATGTCATCCGTCCCAATCTTTGGGATATCCAAAGTCAACCTCTCTAGGTTGTGTTCCAGCTCTGCCAAAATCTCCTCTGCCTCTGGATTATCTGCCGTAAGTGCTCTAGGTTGCTTGCCTCATCTCTCAAATCACCTTAGCCCTGTTGGTCGATTTAGGCCCACATCTGCACATGCATTCCAGATAATTAGTCTTTGAAGACAAAAAAAACATAAAAATTTAAAATTTGAAAACATGTCAAAATGAGAAAATCTCACCTAGGTCACCCCACTAAGCTCCGGCTGGAAGTGGGATATCAAGATCACCTTTGTAATCCACTTTGGAATATGGGAAGTCCTCGATCGAAATGATCTGCTAGCCTAACTAGTCAAAAAACTCAGCAGTATACCTCACTACCGGTCCATTGTCTCCATGATGTTCCATCAGTGCAACCCACCTCATCATATGCGTATCTCTAGAATCCCCATCATCTATAGAAATTTGTTGTGGCTGGAGAAGAGGAATCCTCTCTAGGGAAAAAGCAATAAGAATGGAGTCATAACTGAAGTTCTTCAGTTTCCCATTCTTGCATCTATTCAGCTATCCATTCATGTTTATAACCAATACCTCACATCAATTGAACACCATGGATTCCCAACATTCCATGACAGTCTGCATTTATGCCCATGTGGCTAAATGAAGGGCAGTGTCGCCACACAACTTGCTAACAATGAAAGTAATGGTCCTCGGGGGAAAAATATTGATGGTTTGAATATCAATTCTACCACCCTTAGGTGGTGCACCTCTAAAAAAGCACTGTAGATACCCATCAATAGTATCTCCTCCTATCCTCTATCCAAATAATGACATATCGTCTCCCCGACAAGAAAGCCTAGTCAAGAAATAGATGTCATCGACGTCAATGGTAATGCAATGATCTTCGATTACGAAACATTGTTCCTAGACATTCCAAGTTTTTACCAACCATGTCATCAGATCTACCTGAGCTCTCATCCTAGGAATAAGCCAGTATTTGAGGAGGCTATAAGTTCTTAGAGCTTGCATGGTAGTTGGAACTGCCAAAGCTACCAAATCATTGGATTCATGCTCTCTTTCCCTCCACTCCATTTTGAGAAATCAATTAACCTAAAATGACCATTTAAAAGAGTTTAGAATCATTTTTAAGGTTGATCTCACATTTTTTGGGGTCCGAATATTTCAATTTTAAAACCCTTGCCGCCTATGCTGCTGTTGTTTTACAGATAGGCCATAGTTGCACAAATGTTTCCAGAAGGTGTTTGCATAGGCCACAATTTTTCATATGGAAAATTTTACCTGATTATGAAGGCCCGATTGAAGGAAATCAACATAGGGCTTAGGGAATATTTTTTGATAAATCCTTGCCCCAATAAATTAACTGAAATCTTAAAATGGAAATTTGAATGGATGAAAATATAAGTTAGGAAGAGATCTTCTACTTGGAATACGCGGTTTGTGATTTCATGAACCGGTTAGATTGAAATTAGTCCCGAAAGTCTAGTGGTAAAAAACTCCTTTTTTCTGTCCTCAAATGATAAAAATGCAAATGGTGAGAAATAGTTTCTTTTTCCACCTTTATAGGGTTTTTGAGCTAAAAATAAATATTATTTTTATATTTAAGACCTTTTAGGAGGGAAGTTTTATATTTTTGAGCAGTTATAATGATTTATTGAATTTAAATGCGCAGGATAGGTTACAAAGCAAGAATAAATCATTTTGACAATTAGCAAACTTTTATGTCTTTTCATGCTCTTGAAAAATTACGAAAAGAAAAAATCATAGAGTCCTCTTTTAAGCCCTTTTCAAACTCGAAAAAATGAAAATATTGTTGAGTATTTGTTTTTTCAAACTCGTAAAAGTAAATGAATAACCATCCACTTAGTATAAGTTTACCCCTTTTACGGATTGAGCTAGGACCATTTACGAAAAAGGTATACATTGATCAAACATGGTCAATAGAGTTCTCTATTGTATTATTTTATCCTTTTTCGAAACTGAGGGACTAAAATTTACGAAAAAGAACCTAATGGGCTCTACTTATGTTTTTCTTTTGACTCTCTAAAATTGAAAAAAAACAAGCTTTACTTTCTTTGGGCTTGTTAAAATTTTACATTAAAAGAACTAAATGAGTTTCCTTTTTGTGTATTTTTCAAACTCTTTAAAAGAAAATGACATCAAGTTACTCCTTTATTGGACTCATAAAAAGTAATCAATATAGGACTCGTTAAGCATAACGTGACCAAACCATTCCTTCTTAGGGTTTGTTAAAAATACTTCGATGGAATCATCTGAAGGATGAACTTACAGTCCAAGCATATGTTATCCTCCTCAAGATTTTAAAAAATAAAGAGGTACTTGCTAGTAATGGTGGGGGAAAATTAGGAAAAGGTGTCGATTTTACATTTCATTTCTAAAGGCAACTTGTCACTCTTGAACACGACACTTTGTCACATTCATGTGCAGGTTGGGAAATCCATTTGTCTTACAATTAATCGAACCTCATTGAAAGTATTCATGGTTTTGGGTATTATCGTTAAGTCAAATGCTACCAAGTCAATTGTCATGTCGTTATGTGGTCAAGAGAAATTCAACCTCAATTTAAGTTCCTTTGCAAATTTTAGCCTTCAAGTGCATCAACCATCCATGAGTTAGTCCCTGCAAATTATTTTCAAAACTTGACATTGTGTTTTTCATTGTAAGCTTTCATACGACAAGCCACTTCCTATCAACTTCAACTCATTATCTAGGAAGTTGATCTAGAGACCTTCAATACCTTGAGGACTGTATGCCTTAATGGCAGGTTTCCCACCTTCGATGACATGTTCTCATCATTGGCCTTCAATCAAATGATTCTATGAGTGTTTGACTTCTGATCACTTATTCACACTTCATAGATTGTACTAGAAGTACCTTGAGAACCATTGTCATTATTGGTGGTTTCTCTCGAACTTGTTAACGGTTCACATCATTGACTGGTAATCAAGTCATTTCTGCCATGTTTGACTTCGAAACATTCATTCACATGGTTATATTCGTACTGTAGATTGAGAGATGTAGATCAAGACCCTTGATCTAGTTTCATCAATCCATGTTGCAAGGAGATTTATATTCATGATTGTGTAGACCCATTTATGACATATGGTTGCCACCATACTGTGGCTACGATATATATGATTTTGGTTTTTCTGTACTTGTTTATTGATTTTTCTTTACTCTAAGTATGGGAATGCCTACCTCAGTTATGATTATTGATATACATTTGCATTGTAATCCTTGAATGTTCCCTGTAGGTTTCCAACCATTTTCTTTGATCCGATCCTTGGAATGATAAAGTACTTCAACTTTTAAACTTATTTTATAGACTTCACACTTTAGGGGGCAATCTATTGCATATCAATTTGTCACCATGAAACTTGATCAATTTTTGGGTTTTTTTTACCATCCGTGAACATGTTTCATTGAACTCCCTTAGAAGTCAAACAACAAAACATATATTGAAGGAGATGAGAAATTTTGGAATAGTAGCTGTCACACCTTGTCAAGTTTCACCTGCGCTGATTTTCATAGATTTTCTCATCCATTCGTCGAAATTATCTTTGAGAACAACATAGAGTTGCTCTTTGTCTGCCACTATCAACTCGTGCAGGTGAATTCAAGAAAGTAAAAATAAAAAATTCATTCTAGAAACATAATTGGTCAAATATTTTCCAACTGAAAGCTTCCAGGCGATGACTATTTGAACTATAACCCTCAGATGATGCATCTTAATCAATTTCCTTATGGAAACCTAATCCCTCAATTAGGGGATCTCACCCTCCTCTTTTGGATTTTAAACTTCTTTCTCTTGGCCTATAAAATGACTATAGGGTAGAGGGTTAGAGGAGGTTACAAAATAGAGAAGATAAACTTATGCCACTAGTTTGAGATTGGAAAGCTTGTAATCCAAGGAGGATATTGAAATAATTTGGGAGGAAGGTCACACCATCAAGGAAAAGGTTGTAAGGCTCCTGTTCGTCTTTGATTAATACAAATGAACACTTTTCCCCATTGATTTGTCTTATTGGAATGGTGAATAATTTATAATTGTTTAAAATGTCTATTAAGGCAAATTCAATTCATAATCTCCTCGATCATTAGGTTAAGTTTTGTTTGGATTATTATATCGCATATGATTTTGATCCTTTTATGGTTTATGGTTGCAGACCTTATCAAGAATTGAGGAGTTGCATCAAGTCACAACAAGGGATCTTCATCGAGCATTTCATGAAATAGGTAAGAGGTTCATCCATTAGCTTTAATTCATATAATTCAAACAAGTCCAACTTAGGGAAATAGTTAGTTCAATTGTCCTGCTTCTTTCAAGTTTCCATCAAGGATCTAGGGAGATCACTCTTGTCCACAAGAGAGATTTGTCTGGTGTAACTGTTGCGGGTGGAAACACCCTAGGGTCTTTGGTTGAAAACCCCAATAGAGCGAAGGGCAAAAAACATCAAGAAATTATTAGGAAAACAAATTAAATGCTTATTCTATTGAATTGAGAAGAAGTGTCCTTACTTGGAGGTCCTACGTTTGGATAGTTCCTGCAGGGTGCAAACCCTTTTCTTCTTCTGAAGCCTTTGAAACTTGTAAATTATCCAAGCAAAGCATATAAAAAAGTAGAAACGGAAAGCATATTCATGATAGATACGTTAGATATATAAGAAAATGAACAATTATGCATTAATACAATATTTATAAACAAATTACAACATGGATCAACACATAAAAACAATAAATATTAGGAACAAAACATCATTTCTTTATTGATGTAAGCTACAAGAAAGGTGGAAAACTACAACAAGAGTCTTTCTCTAGCTCCGAGAGGAATCCATAAACCCATAACATCCACCCAAAATTAAGGAAATTTACTATTTTTAAGTGTTTTAACACATATACGTGGGTTGGGTATATACTAACCCGCGTGTACACGCTTTTATCACAGGGAAAAGTAGCGTATAGGAAATAAAACACTATTTTTTAGATTTTGGACCAAGTTTGGAAAGGAATGGTTGCCCTAGGCCATAACTAGAGCATCAGATATACCAAGAGTGGTAAATGGTGTTATAACAGATGCGCATAATGTATGAGGTCAAAAGGGGTACACGATGGCCAAAATGTATTAAGTGTATGCCGAGACTGAGGAGGAGTTCACTATGTTATCACTCAGTAATTTCCCAAGGTTAAAGAAAGAAGTCACCAAGGTAACCACAAACCACTTTTGGAGCATAGGCTTTAGCCAACCAATACTCAGAGAGGGCTCTCTCTGTATCATTTGCCTTGATTGTTTGATGTTCCTCAGTCGGAAAATGATCATCATAAGATTTAGAAGAATGCTGCTCAAATGGACAAGGAGGATATATATTTACAATTTTCAAAGGAAAATAATTAAAAATTAATTTAAGATCATCTCTAAAACACAATATACATTGAAAAACTTTCTTGATGAGAAAGAACATAGTGTCTTGGATAACAATCCAAGTTAAAAGCTTGATCTTTTCATACTGTTCTTTTAGGTTTAGTCGTCCAGCGGAGTCTTGATTGTGAAATTGATTTGGAGTCACCAAGTGGATGTTTTTAACCTTTGTGTGTCTAATCACTGTCCACCATCATAGATCAGATCTGAACCTGTAAAATAGTTTTGAAGAAAACGTTAGTCTTCCCCAGTGGAGTTGCCACTATCTTAGCACTCATAATTTTCTCTAGAAGTTATTATAAGAAAGAAAATGACCAACGCAACCACAAACCAACTTTTGGGCATAGGCTCTAGCCAACTTAGGCTCAAAGAGGGCTCTCTCTATGTGATTTAGCTTTGTTTGCTGGGATTTTAGGCTAGTTATGAATGTTCAGGGGGTTTTTGATTTGTGTTGAAGATTGGATGGAGGGATCCTTAAAACAGATGGATAGAATGATTGTCTTTAGACCATTGGGCTATGGAGTCTGTTGAAAATAATACTGAGAGGGGGGGTGAATCAGTATTATCTAGTCCTTTTAACAATTCTTCCTTATTTATACTTTGAATTATTTTTGCATATCAGTACCATAAAACAATGAGCATGAACAAGAAAAACAGACAGTCACATAAAAGAACACCAGATATAAGGTGGAAACCCAATGTGGGTGAAAACCACCTGCTGCAATATGTCTCTATCTTCTTTCAAATTAGAAACTCCTTTTACAATGGTCTTGTACTGGTGCAGTCCTTTACCAGTACGCAGGCTGCAACCTGCAGAGAGCTACAACTCTCTCTCGTTTTCCAGTCTCTCCTGGAAGGGAGCTACAACCCTCTACTTCTTTTCTTTCAAGGACCACTTTTCATAAATTTTCAAACTGGATCCATAAATATCAAATGATCATCAAGTACCAGTAAGTCACCCAGATAACCAGATCCACAATAATAGAAAACTAAACCCAAAACACCTTCTGCGGCGCCTCCTGCAGCGCCTCCTGCGGCGCCTCCTGCGGTGCCTCCTGCGGCACCTCCTGTGGTGCCTCCTGCGGCGTCTTCTGCGGCGCCTCCTGTGGCGCCTCCTGCGGTGCCTCCTGTGGTGCCTTCTGTGGCGTCTCCTGCGGCGCCTTCTGTGGCATCTCCTTTGGCGCCTCCTGTGGCGTCTCTCCTGTGGCGCCTCCTGCGGCGTCTCCTGCGGCGCCTCCTGCGGCGTCTCCTGCGGCGCCTCCTGTGGCGCCTCCTGTGGCGCCTCCTGCGGCGCCTTCCTGCGGCGCCTCCTGCGGCGTCTCCTGCGGCGCCTCCTGCGGCGTCTCCTGCGATGTCTCCGCACTTCCGCAGCTGTAGCACTCGAGAGATCACCCTTCACAGATTCGCTTTCCACTTCACTTTCATATAGATCGAGCTTTTGAAACAATAACCCAATATTTCAGATCTTAAGATATTCAACCCAAAGCATACACAAGCCAAATGATCTCCTTTGCTTTATATAGGCAAGCTCTTCCTCAAATCATGGACCAATACCACGGGCCAAAACCATAACAAACCAATACCATCAACTCAATACTAGGGATCAACATATCTGTCGAGATGCCATGGTCCAAAAACAATAGGTTCAAATTCCAAGGACTAACTACCATGGACCAAAGGTAAGTTTTCCCACATGAAATAAACTTTTCTCTGCATAAAATTCCGTGAACTTTTCTCCACATGAAATAAACTTTTATAAACTTTTCTCTGCATAAACTTCCGTGAACTTTTCTCCTGCGTACTTCTTAATTCTCATCATATTGAGAGCCATGCCATGGGTGTTGCCATCAAGTACAACATCTGTAACATATAACCATACCAGAAACATAATGCCAACAATCTCCCCCTTTGGACATGATGGCAACCTCAAAAACTTCAGCGACATTCTCCCCCTTTGACATCAAGGGCAAAGGGTTATGCTCCCCCTAAGAACATGCTCCCCCTGAATATGAACCATATCTGCAAAGAAGAACCATAATCCACCAGACACCATGAATGACCAAGAAAGAGATAGAGACATATTGCAGCTATATTCAGACCAGCTCCCATGATCTCCTTTTGTACATCCTCCATAATGCCAACAATGCATTATATGCTCCCCCTGAACCTGTGCCGCAACCCAGCACATGTACGCATATACCCCAGATGAATCATGCGTACAACCAACAATCAAAAGAGTCTCAACAATAATATGATGCATCAACAACCCCCAACTTTTGCGTGAGGTATTCAAAAGTCTCCCTGGGCAATGGTTTGGTGAGAATATCAGCAACTTGTTCCTTAGAAGGAACATACTCCAACTTGACCTTTTGTTTAAGCACTTGTTCCCGGAGAAAATGATACTTGATTGGTATGTGCTTGGTTTTTGAATGCATGACGGGATTCTTTGAGATGCTGATTGCACTTGTGTTATCGCATAAGATAGAGATAGGTGGTGTACAAGTGATTTGAAAATCCTGCAAGGTCTGCATCATCCAAAGCAGTTGAGTGCAGCAAGATGCAGCAGCAACATATTCTACTTCCGCCTGTAGACAAGGAAATTGAACTATGTTTCTTGCTGAACCAAGATACTAATCTGGAACCCATAAAGAATGCACCACCACTTGTGCTCTTCCTGTCATCCATGCTTCCAGCCCAATCTGCATCTGTATAGCATGAAGTGTGAGATCTGTATCTCTAGGATACCATAAGCCATAATTTTGTGTCCCTTGAAGATATTTGAAAATTCTCTTTACTGCCTGAAGATGAGTCTCCTTTGGATTTGCCTGAATTCTACCAACTATTCCTACTGCATGCATGATGTCCGGTCGGGTACCTGTCAAATAAAGTAGACTTCCGATCATAGATCTGTAGGTTGGTTGATGTACTGCTTCAGATTCATCATTTGCACTGAGGCTACATCCTGTGACCATGGGTGTACATACTGGTTTTGCATCTTCCATGCCATATTTCTTCAAGATCTGTTTGAGATACTTGGTTTGAGATAAAAAGCTTCCTCCTTCCTTTTGTTGGATTTGCAAACCAAGGAAATATGTCAGTTCTCCCAGCAAGGACATTTCAAATTCTTTCTGCATGACCAAGGCAAAGCTTTGACTCATCTCTTCTTCATTGCTGCCAAAATAATGTCATCTACATACACAACAAGTATTAGCAATTTGTCATTTTCAACTTTTATATAAAGATTGTTATCTGCTGATCCTTTTGAAAAACCTTGTTGATGAAGATATTTGTCCAAACGATAGTACCAAGCCCTTGGAGCTTGTTTGAGCCCGTAGAGAGCCTTTTTCAATCTGCATACAAGATTTGGATCATTTCCGAGAATGAACCCATCTAGTTGTTCAATGTATACTTCTTCTTCCAAGTCTCCATTCAGAAACGTTGATTTCACGTCCATTTGAAATACTTTGAAGTTTTGAAAACTTAAGAGAGCAAGGAACATTCGAATGGCCTCAAGTCTTGCAACAGGAGCAAAGGTTTCTTCAAAGTCTATTCCTTCTTGCTACGCATACCCTTTACAAACAAGTCTGGCCTTGTTTCTAATTACTTCTCCATTTTCATTCAATTATTTTTGAAGACCCATTTTGTTCCGATAACATTCTTATCCTTTGGTCTAGGAACCAGTTCCGAAGTGTTGTTCCTTTCGATTTGCTCAAGTTCTTCATCCATTGCTTTTATCCAACATTCATATTTGCATGCCTCTTTCACATTTTTTGGTTCAGTAGAGGAGAGTAATGCCAAATAACTTGAGGCTTCTGCAATTGTTCTTCTTGTTTGTACACCTGCTTCTTTCTGCCCCATAATCTGAGATTCTAGATGATTCTTCTGAACATATCTGGATGGAGACTTTTCTTCTATTCTTGT
>APFE030704187.1:44394-71169 GCA_000404065.3 Pinus taeda | reverse complement strand
ATCAGATCCTTAAACATTGGATTGAATTGTCCTAATCTTGAACAGTACCAAATCTATTCGATATTCTCCTTGAAAACCTCAACTGAATCAAAACTACATGAATTAATCACAAAGCCATTCAATCCCTAAATCCTAGCCCAAACCCTATCTAGAAAGCTTGTAAATTGACAGCTAAAGGATCCCACTCCTTTTCTTGTAACTTCTTTTGGGTTTTTCGAATAATTTCGAAGCCTTTTGCCTTCAAGCCTCATGCTCCTGCATCAGATCCTTTGACGAGCTAGGAGTTTATAAAATGCCATGCTTATGTGGTAATTCTTATATTGGTCAAATAGGAAGATCAGTAAAATCCCATCTAGAAAAACACATTGTCGATACTTTTCATAATCACTTCTCCAAACCAGTCATTGTTGATCACTCCTATAAATCTAAGCACCTTATATGTTTTGATGAAGCTAAAATCATTGCCCCCACTCCCTTCTATTCCACTCGAATTATCTGAGAAGCCATTGAAATCGAAAAACATCCTAAAAACTTTAATCGGGAAGATGGCTACAAGTTAAGCCAATTCTAGAAACCTCTCATTGATAGCCTTAATTTCTAATCTAATTTACCTTCCTGGCTCTTATATTAATCCCCTTACATCTTTCTTGCCCCCATCTTACTAAATTTTTTCCCCCTCCCCCTTATTTAATTTCATAATTCTTTTGATTAATATAGGATTAATTGACCCTCATTCCTAATCCTTTATCTATTATCTTATTATTTATTTCAGTTAAATTTTCCTATTATTCGATTAAATTATTTTGAAATTTTGAAATTTTCATACTATTTGATTAATTTAATTTCTCTTTTATTAAATTTCCTATTATTATTTGATTAATTGAATTTTCTACTTTTATCAATTAATTAATTTATGATTTATCTTTCATTTTATTCTCCAAATTATTACGTATTTCATAGTTTTTTTTTTTTTTTTGGTAAGCTTGGAAGTACATTTCTATTCCAGTTTCATAAACATCAACAGACAAGTTTTGCATCCAAAACCATCAGGATCATATTGCCTCAACCTGCCCATTGGGAAACCAGGTCTATTGGCCATCTCACTACATTATAAGTTGTTTAAAACTTAAAAAGTCTAAGACTATCTAGCATCGCTATATACATCTCATTGCCTTTGGTTTTCTTATTAGATTTCTACTTAAATATCAAAATCTATAGATCCATCATGTTGACATCTCAAAATTTTAAAAAGAAACATGTACATTATCATATTACTCATCAAATGAGTTTATGGGCATCAGATCTTTAGTGCCGGAGCTCGGTAATTCTGTTTGAGGGAGGCACGGGATGTGTTTCTTTATGCGGTTGAGGCAAGCATTTTGAAGTTGGATCTGACGTTGGATGAGTTTAAATTGCCTGTGAATTTATTGCAAGTCTGAAGCATCCTTAAATGAACTAGCAACGGAATCCATCATTGCTTTTGCCACAATATTTTTCATTATCCAGTACAAGTACATTGTCGATTGGAACTGGATACATCGACCTCTAGAGTAGCTTGGGTCTTTGATTAGTGTCTTCCATTCTACCATGCCTAGATAAATATTCTTTTCTTGTTGTTTTATATTTGTCTCCCACCCAAAAATCAATTTCCGAACCTGTGGAGGCGTATTGGCCTAGAAAGCCTGAGAAGCCTCTGAGGTCAGGCTTGAGATACTATGGCACCCTTAGACCCTAGCCTATTGTGGATGGGATTTTTGGCCCCCTTGTCTAGCTCCATTGTTTCGGCGCCGGCCACTACCCCCTCGACCAATGGCCTCATTGCGAGAGGGTTGAGCCATGGCACTAAAGAACTATCCATACAGGTGCCCTTGAACCTAATAACTAAGTGACCACCACACTACTCCCTAGGAGAGATGGCCTCATGTGGCAGACTTATGAGGTCAGGAGCAGAGAAACCCTGTAACAATAACGTAACATAATGCAAAAGGAAAGTAAGTATAAATCCCATGCAACCAATTTCTTCTCACTAAGTTGACCCAACCATGAGGCAACAGGCCACCCACATTCACCCTTGGTTTACATAATCTCCTTGAAACAGGAGTTATGGAAACATTGTGGGAATACCTCTTTGAATTTCCCCATGACATTCCAAACATATAATTTAATATAGAGAAGACCACTAGATGAAAAACCTTTATATGAAAAATGTTGATCAAAACCCCAAGTACATTTTAGGGATGCACAGACATTAGTGATAGCATGATGCCATAAGAAACATAAAGACTATATAGATAGACCATAAAATTTCCATAATAATATATACTTACCCACCAAATTACCAGGGCTTCTTCATGACTATCTCGTAGTGCCATTTTAGAAACAACCCTCCGACGAATTAAGAAGCAACAGGTGAACACGGTGATAAAGGAAAGGTTAGGACAAGCGAAAATAACATGCCCAAAATCATTGCTTGTAGCCTGAGGAGTGTAACTGGGCTAGAAAAAACCTTTCCTGCTCACCCTTGAAACTTTAAAGAGGTAGAAAATAGCTATACCATACCCAACTCGGTTGTCTGCACCATACCTTAGAGGCGTTACGTCTAGTTGGACCTCAAACCATCTCTCACATCCTATTGGACACCTAATTCTCTAAGGGTTGGTGTGGAAGCTGAACAACCAAAGGGAGTTCAAGAACTTGGAATATGAATCCAAAGGTCACACCATGTACTATAAATGTATATCATTGTCAATAATAGATGTAATCTCATGCTTATCTTTCATGCTTTGTTTTTGCCATGTAGGTGTTTGACATGGTATAGAGTGGGCAATATCCTGCCCTGATCATATTTGAGCCACTTGTTTTATGGCCTTTCTGTGCAGGTCAGTTCTACCATCAATTCTGCAATTCATAAATGTTTTCTCAGCTAAATTCTAGTTGCAATCTCTGCTCACACTTGCACGTAGTAACGCTCTTCTTGCATTGCATTTATTTACCTCTCAGTTTTCTGCCTACTTGAATAGTATGTACGTGGTCGTTTCTTTTCCAGTGTGTCAAGGTTGAAACCTCCTCAACATTGTCATCGATAGTTTCTCTGCTGAAGGAAGAGCGATATATCGCCCACCCGTTGGGACTCAGGTGCCCTAGTGCGAGGATTGTATGAGAGGGCGTAGTGGGTGAGTTGAAATCTCTTGTACAGAGATTCCATGATGTTGGTTTTGGAGAAATCAATGTAGTTCATGGTTTCAAGATATTTGGGAGGTCTGTTGGGGAAGTCCTTGTTTATTCTGCGACACGGGTTCAGTTTCGCCCTCTCCCAGTACCCTCGTTCTTGTTCTTATTGTCCTTCATCGACATTGTTGTCGTTATCATTTTTGTGTGATCAGACTATCCATCCATGAAGGTCATATATCATCCACACCTGTCGTGATCCGTCACCATCAGCCATGATGCCGCTCTCGTTGTCGATGGGGACATATTTTGTCTGGACTCGAGGGGCGCTCCAAACGTAGGTCTTCTTGGTGTTGGAATCAGACCAGAGAGCCTGCTTCTTGTTTGGGCATATTAGCCGCAACATTACCTGCCAGTGCAACTTCTCTGCAATGATATCGAGTTTTTCTATATTGTACTCTAATTGGTTAGCAGCTTCCTCAAAAGCACCCATGAACAAAGACGGACCGGTCCGTGCATAGAAAGCGAAACTCCTCGGCCTGGCATTGGTCGATTATGTATAAATTTATGTATAAATTTATGAATAAATTGGGACCAACCTAGAGCCTCTTGATGTTAACGTTTCGGTAAACCCAAAGCTGAACACTCCTATTGAAGTTTTGGGTTTTGAAGTAAAAAAAACAACGGGTGTTTGGGGATTGTTCGATTGCAAGAGCCAACATTCTAGGCCCGGGTCCACAAATTCAGATGGGTTTCGGATTGAATCATCCCATCCTTCATCCACGAGCCTGAGTTGTGGAATCACCTCCCTATGCTGCTGTGTCTCTTCTGGATTCTAGTTTTCCATCAATTATTCTTCGCGCACCTAGCCCTTGACTCCTCTAATTCCAAATGTTTTGATTCACTACCTCATTTTCCCCATCATGGTTGGTTTCATAGCTGTCGGTGCATAATGGGCCCTCCTCTCCAAGTATTACATTACGTCTCGTCTCTGTACATAACTCGAATGAAGGACAATTGAAAGGCCTACTGAAGTTGAAAAGTTTGTGTCTCCAGAATCTGTGTCTGGAACTATGGGGCTTACGTTGACTGTTTGATTATCCATTTAATATTGTAGTTTTCATCCTTGGCAGTGGAGAAAATGAGTCACCTTTAAAGTCATAATCGATTATTTGAAGGATTTGCATGTCACCGAAAGTTGTTGGATAGAAGAACTTTGAAGAGTATAGAGTTCCTTTTGAGCCTCAAAGCAAAGCAAGTGCCTCATAATATATGGCTAATTATAGTGAGGGATTATTTTTGAGTAAGGAAAATTGATGAGTTCCCACAAATTATCGAGGAAGGATCAACTCAAGAAATTGATGAATACTTTTCTGATGTGAGGTATAGGCTGGTTATATCTGTAGTGAATAATTTTGGTCGCTCTATTTAATTTTATATGCTCGTCATGAGTGAAATGTTATGCATATGTAGTGGATTATAATCATTGTTGTTTTTTGGTTGGAGGATTAAGTCTTTGTGTTTAAGTCTTGGTATGTACATTGAATATAGCTATTGCACATTGGTTATTTGGTGCACATTTACAGAGGATATTGTAGTAACATTGAATTGTGAGTGATTGTTGTTTCTTCCTCATTGGTTAATAGTTGCGATCAATTTTTTTAAAGTGTAAGTTTGATAATGAAGAAAATGGCCAGCGTTGATAATGCATTAAAGTTGTTAAATACTCTGATACATTCCACTGTTGATGAGATGGTTAAGATCAACAAAACCTCTCTTTCCAATATTAAAATGTGTCTAGAAAATGCACATGAGAATATTGAGTTTTTGCAACTTGAGACAAAGCTACAGCAAGAGGAGTTACAACAGAAAACACATCATTTTGAACTTGTTCAGAACAATCCCTTATTTGACTTTGAAATAGGATGCTATCAACAACCAACAAGTCATGAAGTCAGTAATGTTGAGTTTGATCCCCATCAAGTGTCAATTTCAAGAGAAATTTTGCATAAAGATGCAAAAATTCATCCTGCACTTCCCAAGAAAATCATCAGATCTTGGGAAGAGCTTGTCCATAACAAGCACATAACAGGTCTTGGATATGGCAAGGGCGTGTCCTTTCATATTCCAAATTATTTAAAGCCCATCCAGTTTCAGAATGTTGGATTCCTTTATGACAGTTCACCTTCAGTTGTTCCAGATTTTGCCCCTCTTCTGCAACAACAACAACAACAGATTGTGAAATGCCAACACTGTGACCGAGTTGGCCATGTGAAGATCATTGTTTTGATCTCCATTCATGTAAACACTATCATAAAACCAGTCATTCTTCAAACAGATGCTTTAGAAACAAACCTCCTGCAAGAACAAAGATTCATCTTGAATGGATCGCTTCTTGGCAATGGGCTTCAACAACCAAGAAGATATTTTGCTCATACAACTGGTTTTGTTCTCGAATATTGAACAGTCTTGTAGTTGAGTTTTCTCCATCATCTCACCTTGTATCTGACAGGGGGGAAGTGATGGTCATCTACAAGCTTCAAAGCCACATCAAGCATGCCTGAGCCACAACCTACCATACTAGATTCAGAGTTGTAGCCTGAGACAAAGATGCCCTTGAGCATGCCTTCAGTTGGTGATGCCTCTTCAAAGAATTGATGACACTTCCTCTAGCAGAAGACTTCAGCTTCTTGCCAATTTTGGAGAGTTCCAGGAATTGTATTAAGCATTCCAGAGTTTTTGGTCATCCTTAAACCATCACAGGTTGAGACCTCCCTTTCCAAGTTGAGGTTCTCCCTTTTATGTGGGGTGAGACCACCCTTTCATGGTTGAAGATTTCCCTCTTCAAAACATCAGGAGCACTTCCTCTAGTAGAAGACCTCAGCTTCTAGCTAGATTTGGAAGAGTTCTAGAAACTGCACTAAGCATTCGAGTGTTGGTGGTCATCCTTAAACCACCTCCCTTATACCAACATTACAGAGAGCACATTCAGCCTCGTGCTGCCATGCATTTTTGCACATTTTGTATTACAACTCTCTTCTTGGACTCATACATACCCCTTCGTATTAAGGGGGGGGGAATGTTGGACACCTAATCCTCTAAGGGTTAGTGTGGAAGCTAAACAGCCAAAGGGAGTCCAAGAGACCAATTGGAATATGAATCCATGTACTATAAATGTACAACATTGTCAATAATAGATGTACTCTCATGCTTATCTTTCAAACTCTGTTGTTGCCATGTAGGTGTTTGACACATCCATATCTATTGTTTTCCACCTTGAGCATGCAATGAATTAAATGAGGGCCGCCATCTTGATACCCTCTATTATGGATCATAATGTCTCTGATCATGGCCCAGATCCCATCGCCGCTAGTTTACCAGCATTCATCCTGATCAGGGGATGTATTTTCATAGTTTTAAATAATTAATTTTAATCTTATTATTTTGAACTCATTCTCAATCCATTTATTATTAACTTAATTTTCTCCACCATCGCCCCCCTTTGAAGATTTTGAATTCCTAACAACGATCTAACGGTCCACTCCTAACATTCCTCAAACGATCCTCTCCTTTCCATACACTTATATAATCTTCTTGCACTCTTTTCTAATCATCCTACTTCATTTGGTTCCTAAGGTTGGGTGGAGTGTCCACCCAAAACATCAGACACATTCATCCCACCAATCACACTCGGTCTGGGCCACACCAACCCTTAGCATGGATGGATTTTTGCCCACCGCGTTTCAAACCAATGACCTTTTCACCACAGAGTTCCTTAACTGAACACCCTGTCACCATCTACTCTACGCCCCGTGGGTTTTTTTGTCATTTTTATTTTTTTAATTATTATTATTATTATTAATTATTAATTAATTTATTTATTTTTATTTTTATTTTTTTATTTTATTTTGGTTTATTTATTTATCCATTTATTTATTTTTTTACTTTTTTTTTTTGGTTGCAAAGGTTGTGTCAATGCTCGACTAGCAACTTGACCCCACTATGTGTCAATTTGATAGTTGAATTTTAAGTTTTCATTACAATGGATCAACTCTCCCCCCACTATGTGTCAATTTGATGGTTTATTTTTAAGTTTTCATTGCAATGGGTCAAGTCCATCTCCGTTGTGTGTTAATTTTATGGTAGATTTTTAAGTTTTCGTTACAATTTGTCAAGTTGTCTTGGGCTAAAATTAAAAGAGTTATACTTTTGGCATTTAAAAAAAATTACCCTTGGTATAATGACTCTTTGATTTGATTATTGAGTTCCGGGGAATTTAGGGGGGAACTCTGCAATGTAAGAAAGGTTTGAAGTTGGCGCCAAGTCTGGTTTTAGGGTTGTATGGCGGGTCGTGCAGGGGGGGGCGTCAATCCCTCCTATAGTCAAGCCGTCTCGGAGGGAGGCAAGGAAGCAGGAGGGAAGAAATTCAAAATACCAATGGAAAAAAGATCAGAAGCAAGAGGCAAGGAAATATTGGGAACTAATGAGATCCAAAATTAGGAAGAAAAACAACGGACAGTGAATCAAGAAACGGAGAAGGGAGGCAGTAGCAGGAAAATACCTCATACGAAAAATACGGGAGTCTGCAAACCCAAATCGAGCATCATCCCCAGGGTCATATTAAGTGATCTAGCGATTCAAGTGCACAGGGACCACATGAAAGAACATGCGATCATCTGCAAGTTTATGGGGTTATGGCCAATGGAGAAAGCTCTATACATCTGGATCAAAAGCCATTGGAAGCCCAAGGGAGAAATATATTTGCATCTAGGTTATAAGGGATTCTTCACAGTGGTGTTTGCGAGCCTAGACAACAAAGATAGAGTGTTTGAAGGGTGACCTTACTTCCATGCTGTGGCAACACTCTACATGCGCCCATGGATGATGAAGTTCATTTCGAAACGTGAAACATTCACATTTGTTCCAGTTTGGGTCAGACTATACTCATTACGTCTAGACTACTGGCAACCAGATTCCTTGAAAACTATCGGAAACAAGCTGGGGCATTTTTTGAAAATATCAGAGGCAATTCTCAAAGGTAAATATACCTCCTTCGCTCGAATATGTGTGGAAATGGATCTATCTGGAGCCCTTCCGGAAGTAATAATCTTAGAAGTATATGATGAGGAATGGGTGCAAACGATAGACTGTGAGCACATACCATTCAGATGTCGCAAATGTCATGAACATGGACATCTATTCAGAGACTGTCCCACAAATAAGGTAGAAAGTAATGGGAAAACCTCTGTGGACAAAGATTATGAGGGTTTTACGAAGGTTGGGAGTAAAGGGAAAGGGGGTAAAAGATCACATAAGAAAACGAGTGAAGACAGACAGACAAAACACAATAGTTTCAAAATCCTAGAGGATATGGAGGAAAGCATGGAGACAGCCCAGGTTAAGGAGAACATCCCCAAGGAGCAGGATATGGAAGCTGAAATGGAGGACATCCCAGTAAACAACCAGCAGACGAAGGAGATACAAAACTACAGGGAGAACAACAAGGACCATGAGATGACCCCAAGTGAGGTAGATATGGAGGATAATGAACTGCAGGAGATTCTAGACAGGGAAAATTTGGACCTAGAACAATTATTGGAGCAAGGAAAGAACAAAGGAGTAGACTCATCGCCAAAAGAAGACTATGATCGAGTCCAACAACTCTATCTATGGAGGGCACAACTGAAGGGAAATGGGATCAAAAGAAACCATGAAAGCCAAGAGCAGGGTGGGATCAAAATGATGGAGAACCAGCAGACACTATCTCCAAAAAACTCAGGAAGGAAAAGAGGAAGGAAAAGACAGAATGAAATGCTAACTGAATGTGGGAAACTACTGATTAACTCAGGTAAGATGAAAGATCTTACCACCTATTCTTTTACCAACCTTTCTTAATGAAGCTTACAACCTGGAATATTAGAGGTTCAGGCAGTAGAAGGAAACCGAGAAGTCTAAGTAATAGAATAAAAGAAGTATAACCAGATATGGTATTTATTCAGGAGACACAATGTTCAATGGAGAAAATAAGAGAAATTCACAATAAATGGTTAATCAAGTATGATTATTTGGAGGTTAAAGCTAATAACTCTGCAGCAACGTGAGGATCCACATAAATTGGGAGTCCTGGATGCTGAAGCGTCCAGGAACTATCTTTCTTTGGTGTGTAGTCCTGTAGGTGATAAGGAGACTTACATGTTAACTAATGTATATGGCCCTCAACAACACGTAGATAAACTCAAGCTTCTCACCTCCTTGGAAGAGCTCAGAGCTCGTTACCCCAACATACCCTAGATACTTGCAGGGGATTTCAATATGATAAGATCTCTTTCAGAAAAAAAGGGAGGCACGAGACAACTTGGTAGGGACTCTGAAGCCTTCCAAGATTTCCTCATGAACATGGGAATGGTGGACACGGAGACTATAAATGGAACCTTCACTTGGAACAACAAAAGAGGAGGGATTTCCCAAGTGGCATCAAAACTAGATAGGTTTATTGTTTCTGAGGATCTCATACTCACAAGATGAGCAATCATAGCGTCCATTTTTCCCTTTGGAGGCCCGGATCATTGGCCTGTATAGCTAGAGGCGTCCTTTATGGGCACTTCGAGAAATAGGCCGTTTAGATTCGAAAATGCCTGGCTCTCTCACCCCAATTTCACCAGTAACATCGCCACTTGGTGGAAGGAGGATTTGAATATTCAGGGTACCAAGATGTACATGCTCCAATAGAGACTGAAACATATCAAATCCAAACTTAAGGATTGGAACAAAAAAGAATTTGGGGATATCATCAAGGCCAGAAAGAGTACGGAACAAAAACTCCAAGAAATTAATTAGATCAACATCACAGAGGGCTTCAGTGAGGAAAGATAGAACCTAACTGATTCTCTGCAGAAAGAATGGGAAGAGCATTGCCTACAAGAGGAAACATTTTGGAGACAAAAATCCAGAATTCAATGGATCAAAGAGGGAGAAAGGAACACCAAGTTCTTCCACAAATCCACTATGGCCCACAGGGCACACAACAAAATCACAAAGCTAAAGGACTCTCAAGGCATTGAACTTGTCGCTCACAAGCACATGGAATCGACCCTAGTACAACACTTCTCTAACATTGCAAAGGAGCCAATGGAAGACAGAACATGGTTCATTGATAAGATCACTCAACACATTCCCAAGTTGGTCATAAGGGAGGACAACCATAATCTCAACAGGCCAATCTCGGAAGAGGAGGTCAGTGAGGTGATCAAGGATATGCAGAATGGAAAAGCACTAGGCCCAGATGGTTTCAATGTTGATTTCTTCAAAGCCTGCTGGGATACAGTCAAACAGGACATCCTTGAGGTGGTGGAAGACTCAAGACAACACAAAAAGGTTTTGAAAGCTATGAATGCGACCTTTATAGCTTTGCTCCCCAAGAAGGAGAATGTTATTACTCCGGAGGGATTTAAGCTCATCGCCTTATGTAATGTGGTGTATAAAATTATCTCCAAAGTGATAGCCAACAGACCCAAGCAACTGCTACCTTTGCTCATCTCAGAAGAGCAAACAGGCTATGTGGAAGGAAGACAGATTCTCAACAACATCATCCAAGCACACGAGGTGGTTCACTCTCTCAAAAGCAATAAGCAAGCAGGTATGATCATTCAATTGGACCTGGCGAAGGCCTGTGACAAACTCAACTGGTCTTGCGTAAGAGCTATTCTAAAACCCTATGGCTTTAACCAAGATTGGATAAGATGGGTCATGGCACTAGTCACCTCGACCAGTTTCTCCATTCTGCTTAATGGAGCTCCCTCTGATACTTTTATACCTTCTAAAGGGCTCAAACAAGGTGAACCGCTTTCTCCCTTCCTCTTTTTCCTCATGATGGAAGGGCTAGGCAGGGCAATCAAAATGGCAAATGTTGAAGGTAGAATTCAGGGGATCAAGCTCACCTTGGATGGGGAGGCAAACACTCATCAACAATTCGTGGATGATACTATGCTACAGGGTGTACCCACAGTTAAGGAGGCAAGGGCAATCAAAGAGATCTAAAACGACTTCACTATGGCGGCAGGCACTGAGGTAAGCCAAAACAAGTCCAAATTTTTCTTCTTTAACACTAATCTTGCTATACAGAGAAACATCTCTAGGATTCTTGGTTTTCAAAGGGAACAATTTCCCTCCAAATATCTGGGCATACCTCTTACTGACAAACCTCTATGTAAGAAAATATGGGAACCAATTTTAAACAAACTTCAGGACAAGATCAACAATTGGACTTGCCGAGCTTTAAACTTCGCAGGGTGACTGGTGCTCACTCAAGCGGTTTTGCAGGCCATTCCCATCTTTATGGTTGCAGCTATCCCTGCTCCACAAGGCATTAAGCAGCAAATAAGGAGCATTCAAAGAAACTTCCTGTGGGGTAGAGGGGAAAAGAGAAATAAGTGGGCTCTAGTTGCCTAGGACAAGCTCTGCAAGCCTAAAAGCCATGGTGGTTTGGGGTTGGAGGATCTGGAAACTCTAAGTCAAGCTTCGGGTGCCAAACTCTAGTGGCATCGGATCAAGGAGCTGAGAGCACCGTGGGCCAAGATTTGGACACAAAAGTATGCCAGGCACTAGCAGGAACAAGATCATATTAGAATGACAGGACAAATCAAAGGCTCACACATCTGGAACCTTGCATGGGAGAACAAAAGTATTGTTCAGCAACACTCTTTTTGGGAAATTAGAGCAGGGGACTGGGCTCGCTTCTGGGAGGATAGCTGGCAATAGGAACCCATCATGATCAGGAATGAACTAGTAGCACTGAAGAGAGACACAGACAACAAAGGGCTTTCACTAGTAAAAGATTTCTGGGATCAGGGGAGGGATAAGGATAAATGGAGGAAATGGAAGAACCTAAGTTATACTAAGGAGAGCCCTTTGAAAGCCATGGCAGAGGTTCTAGACAAGGATTTAGAGAAAAGAAGAATTCTGGTCTCCTCCTTACCTGAGCAATTAAGATGCGGAAAGAATAATGAAGGCAACTATAATCTCAAAGAGGCCAAACAGACAATCACTGGATTGAACTCTGTAAATGCTGGGAAAGTATGGTAGGATTTGTGGCAAGCTCCGCAGTGGATGAAAGTAAAACTATTTATTTGGCTAGTTCATCAAAGGAAAATTCTCACATGGGATAACCTTCTTAAGAAAGGTTTCATTGGACCCTCTAAATGTCACCTTTGTGGATTGCATGAGGAAATGATCAAACACCTTCTAAATCATTGTTCTTTTTCTACTAAAATTTGGGATTGGGTAGCCTCTAGCTTCAGACAGACTGATAGGGACAGGCTCAACATTTCCAATACTTTAACGAACTGGAGAAAGAACTTCTCAGATAATGAAATCATCAACAAGGCCTAGATGCTTGTACCAGGCTTTGTCATCTGGAATATTTGGAAAGAATGGAACATGCAGATCTTCAAAGATAAAGCTAGAGAACCCCTGCTTATCATAAATCAGATTTTGAAACAACTCAAGGAAACAGTTAGGAGCATTCTGAGAACAAACCCTTCAAACCCTCCTCTACCTCATGAGGTGCACATTCTTACCAATATGGATCTTCAATCCCTCAATCCTCAAGAAATAATGAAGAACGTGAGAAACATTAACATTGGGGATTGGGGTTGGAAGCTCCCTCCACAAGGCTTCTTCAAATTTAATATTGATGGAGCTTCCAAGGGAAATCCCAGGGAAGCTGGCTTCGGGGGTGCCATAAGGGATTCTGAGGGGCTGACAAAATACATTTTCCATGGCCACCTGGAAAAGGGTACTAATAACATGGCAAAGCTTTTGGCGCTAGATCAATGTATGAAGATCCTAGTGGAAACAAATTTACGGAATGTTATAATTGAAGCAGATTTGGAATTGGTCATCAAAGTTGCCAAGAAGATTCAAAATAGAGCCTCGCCAGACAAAGTATCAAAGCACTAGAAGTTGTTGCAGGTGTTTCACCATATCCAATCTCACTTACGAATCCTTAAAACAATAAGATTTGTCCATGTTAGGAGGAAGGCTAATATGCTTGCAGATAGGTTGGTCAACAAAGGCGTGGCCAATGGAGACAGGGATTCACGGTATCCATGGGATTGAATTCTGGTAGGGAAGCTGCAGGAGGACTGTTTCACCTTGGTAAATGCAGATTGGGGTTTGTGGATGGATAGGGCTGACACTGGGGACAGGGGTGGTGAAGACATCACCTAACTTGACTTCGTGTTATGGTGGATTATGGATGCAGGCTTTGAGTCAATCATTGATACAATTGGATTGCCATTGCTCTTTTGGCTCAGCGGGTCTCTGATGGAGACTCCTTTTGGAAAACTCGGTTTGGCCGGACGCAGATTGGTTAGCGGGATTGCTCAGACGATTCCCTCTTAGCGACTTCGTGATCGCAAAACCACAAGTGGTTTTTTGCGTAGGCTCTGGACGGTATCTAGTTTAGAGGATGGGGCATGCGATTCCACTCAAGTTGTGACATGTGGCATTGAGATGAGAGACAAAACTACTGTCATCGCACGGTTAACCCCCGTGCATCTCGGTTGTGCGATATCGTCGAGGGGTGTGGGATCGGGTCGCCTCTCTCAACGGTTAGGATTTTTCGAGCAGGTTACTCAAAGGTTCTGAACTCGATCTGATTTGGTGGTCCCCATCTTGAGTTGTTGGCAGGATGGTCAGCCAAGTGCTACTTCGTCATGGGGGGTCCCTTTGTGGGCCTGGCACTTTGCTTTACCACAGTGATAGATCCCTTACCTTTGAATGTTTTGTGCTCACGGTTCCATTCAAGGGTTGTCGCGTGGTGCTTTGAGAAGAGGGAAACCACTCTCTTGTGTTTTCCGCACTGACCTTTGGATCGGTTTCTGGTCCTCCTTGGCGGGGTTGCTTGTGCTAGCTGCTGGCTACCCTCTGTTCTAGGACTCTCTTTCTATTGTTGTTGTGCATGTGTGTGAGGCTGTAGTTAGCGCTTTTGTGGCCTGGTGGCTTTTGCCCTTTTTGGATCCTTGCCGCCATGTTGTCTGGGCTTTCTGTATATTATGTAACTTACTTTGATTAACAGAAGGTTCGTCTCTTACTTATCAAATTTAAAAATAATGACTTTTTGATTTAGGAATTCATTTTTAAGGTTCTTTTGAGTCATAATATTTGGTCTATAATGTCATGATTGAAATGTGTTGAAAATTTAAGGTTTCTTACACTCATGATATTTGGTTTTAATTCCATGGCTGAAAAGTGACGAAATTTGAAGGTTTATGGAATACTGTGTGATTTTCTTGGACACCTGAACAAAATGACACAGTGTTCCAGAAGCTCTCAATATTATATTGTTAACTGTGCAAATATATGTGCTAAAATTATAAGGTTTTTCAAAGTCGTGATATTTTATCTTTAACACCATGATTGAAAAATGTCAAAATTTTAAGGTTTTTCAAATTCATGATATCCATATTTAACGCCATGGTTGAAAATTGTTAGAATTTTTAGGTTTTTTAAAGTCATGATATTTTTATCTTTAATGCTATCATCAAAAACTATTGGACTTTTAAGGTTTTTTGAAGTCATTGCTAAAAAATTGTTGGAATTTTAACAAAACAAAACGTTGATGCAACATCAACATTTTTTTTATTTTGGGGTGTTTTTTCATGTTTATTGCACAAAAAGTTTAGTTTTTAATGCCATTGTTAAAAAAATTGGAATTATAACTCCTAAAACAAATGTTGATGTAGCATCAACACTTTTCATTTTTGGGGTGTGTTTTCATGTTTATAGTGCACAAAAAAGTTTTCTTTTCATTTCGTTACTAAAAACAAATTGGAATTAAAAAAAAGGTGTTTATGCAACATCAACGTTTTCTATTTTTGGGATGTTTTTTCACGTTTTTTGCACAAAAATAAGAGTTATTTGGGCTAGAGTTCTTGTTTTGAGGTTACAGTTCTTGTTATGTTTGTAACTTTGTTACATTCATAGAACCATTATAGTCTCTTAATTCTACATAGACCCAACTATAGAAGGCTAATATTTACTCATGTATAAAACTCATCTTTGTTGTTGTAATCTTTGGATCATGGTTTTCCAACTATTGAACTATTCAAATTCAGCTTTCCATTATTTAAGGATAAAATGAATGAAGGTCAATAAATTACATCATAAGTTTGGGCTAAAATACATCATTAATTGCACTCCATTTATAATGAATGCTCCATAGTCATATGAGATACTCCAAAGTGGCCATCATATGAATTCTTATGATTAGAATGCATGCACTAATGAGAATTTGCATTAATTTCCCCAAATTCAACTTTCTTGTTAAAGCATAGAGTGCATATCTATATGAGAGGGCATAGAAGCATGCACACAAAAATTCAGACGAGTTTCCTTTTGAGAAATCCATATGCAATGGATCAGTGATTTCACATTTTTTTATGAAACCCATGTCTCATAATTTTGAGGATGATCATGATCATGATCATGATTAACGTCCACTAAGACCAATATGGTCTATCATACCTTAAGAAAGAAGCGATTATTTGAGACTTTTTAATATTTTATTTTTGTGATAAAAAATAAGAGAGAGAAGTGTTCTGAGTTCATTGTATTTTTGCTGACTTAACAATTCAAGAAGGTTGGTGGTGTGGAAAATGTTTTGAAAATGAGAGAGAATGTGAGTAAGGGTCGGGAAATCCAAGGAAAAAGTCAACAACTCCTAAATTTCTTCTTGAAATTGATAAAAATTGCATGATTTCACTAAAATGCATGCCTAAGGTTCATTTTTTGGGAAATTTGAGTATGTAAAATTGGGGAGTTTTTGTTTTGTCATCTTCACCTTTTAACATTTTCACATTTTTAATTTGAACCAAAAGGTTATTGTTGTGCAAAAACACTAAAATCTTCTTGTATTTTATGCCATGTTTAAAAGTCTAGGAGGCTTTAAAAAATAATATTGAATCTATTTTAGAGTGATAGAAAGAATCAATCACACAAGTTAATGGGATGTCATTCTAGGCGCAAAACTTGTGTTTTAGATTTCCTTGATTCATCCCAAATGCACACAGTTGTTACGTGAAAATGAGTTTTCACCAAATTTGACAATTTATGGTACTTAGAGAAAAATGAACACACACAACAATAAATGCATGTGCAAGGAAATATAAACATGCTCACATATTGGAATTGAATGAGTAGTTATCATAAGGCTTCCAGACCCACTTATGAATTCAAAATGCATGCAGGTTGGCTTTCTTAGCTATGGATGATCCAACATCAGATTCTCCTAGTTGAAAATTTTCATGATCACTTGATCAAATAGTCTTTCTTTATTATTTATATTTTGACTAATCCTCTTGGCAAACACCTCCTCAACTTCCTCTTTTTTCTTCACCGGAACCCATTTTTGTGAATCTTCTGCTTGTTTTTCCTTAACTACCTTTGTTTCTTCAAATCCTTCATGATAATCACAAATATTTGCAATTTTAAAAACTATTTAAATTTCTTTGTCATCTAGTGAATCCAAATTTTACACATTATTAAAAATGTTCTAGGGTTGTTGCCAAAGTTGCTCAGTTCCATCATCATAAGTTCAAGGAAGCTATTGAGATTGAAAGAAGGCCTAACAATCTCAATAAAGATGACAGCTAGAAGATCAGTAGATGTTGGATCCCTGCCCTTTCATCCTAGTCTTTCTCTTCGTCCCTCTCCCCCCCCCACACCCCCCCCCTTTCATCTTCTTTGCTTCGTTAGGGTTTATCCTTCTGGTTTTGGACTTTTTCTCCGTCCTTCTCCTCTTTTTATAGGTTGCTCTTTCTATTTATATAATAATATTATTATTATTAATTAAGTTTTTTTTTGTATTTAATTTATTGTTTATTTTATTATTATATTTTTTATTTTTTTTACAGAAATGGTTATGGGGCTTTCATTAATTGTCTGGCAAAATACCATGAGTTCGGTTACAAAGACTGATACTAGTTTCTTAGAGACTCTCCAACCAGCTGAGCATGCCACAAACCCTTTTGAGTCGCAATTTTTTACAGTTTTTCACATGGTATTTTCCTGCTATCTTCCCTAGTTTATGGTTACAAACAAACTGCTTTAGCAAAAGACGGAAGAACGTAGAGATTTTTTTTTTTTTTTTTTAGGGGATTGGGTCCCAGGAGAGATCATTATCTCTAAGGATAGATCCATCATCTAGCTGGGCTGCTCTATTTGCTTCGACATCTGCTTCCTTATTATTTGTTCTCAGAGTATGGAAAAATGTCAAATTCATGTGTTTTATCATGCTTTTGATTCTTGAAATTGTCCTTGCCAATCGTAGATCTGCTAGATTTGCCTTGTTCACCATTGCATTTATAATGATTTGGGAATCTCCCAGCACAGTTGCTTCTGTGAATCCCGTGTCCCTCAGTGTTTTGATCCCTTGGAACAGCGCCATTACTTCTGCTTGAATGCTTGTGGTGAGGCCTAGACCCCAAGCAAATCTATGAGTGGAAGGCTATTTTGGATTTCTGATTATGCCTCCTGCTCCGGCCCTTCCTGGGTTTCCTTTGGCTGCTCCGTCAAAGAACAGTAAAGGAAGTGTTTGATTATTCAACCAAGCTTGAAATTCTTCTCCTTTTTTCCTTATTTGCCAGTCTTTAAGGCATAGAGGAGATGTTGTAGACTTTTGAAATTTTAGATTGAAAGCTGCTACGAATTCCATGTCATGCTGGCTTATATTTAAATCGTCTTCTTTATCACTCAGCCACTCATTTAGTTGTCCTTTAAATGTGTGTGCAACTACTTTATAATTTTGTTCCTTGTCCCTGAAAATCCTCCTATTCCTCTCCAACCAAGTTTGCCAGCTAATAAATTTGGGCAGGGCAGTCCAAGCAAATTTGACAATCTTGATTTTTGGGCTTGGTCCTGGATATCTAGCCAACCACCTGGCAAACAAATCCGGAAGTGCATGGGGGAGATTGGGCATCAGTTTCTGCATTCCAAGGAGTTCTTGCCAGATTTGCACTGTAAATTTGCAATCCAGAGAAATATGGACAGCATATTCAGAGTTTTCTTTACATAAAACGCACCTTGAAGGGCCAAGAAATCCCCTTTTCAGCAGTCTATCCTCTGTTAGGATATTTTGATGGCATAACAACCAACAAGAAAAATCGATCTTTGGGATAGTAGGAAAATTCCAGATACCTTTCCAAGGCACCAGATTGGGTGGGATGTGGGGTCTCTCCGTGATTTTGGCATATTCTTGAGGCACTGAATAACCTGTCTGATGTGTACCCCAACATCTCGAATCTTTCATTCTCGCGTGGATAGGGGCAGCGCCATGAAGCATTTGGAGGAGCGTTGTATAATCTGATAGCCACGCAGTTGGAACGTTGGGTGTTTTCCAGCCTACCCAATAGTCACCTTGCCAAGAGGATATGTCCCATAGCATAATTAAATTCGCTTCAACCATCCACGCATTTATTTCTTTGCTTAGACTCGTGCTTGCAATCGGAGGTCTATTCATAATGCTATCCTCCCAGATTTTAATGTGCTTGCCGTTCCCGGGAACCAAATAAGCGTTGTCTCTGATAAGAGGTCCAACTTTAAATATAAGCTTGCTGAGGGGGGATCTGGTTTGTTCTTTAGGCTGCTCCAGACAATGTAGACGCTGCCCTCTGAAATATTTTGCCATAACACCAACTGGACCCATCCAGGCTTTGGTGATATGATTTTCCAGATCAGTTTAGCACCCAATGCTAGGTTCTGAGCGCTTAAATTTTTAAAATTTAATCCTCCTTCTTGAAGCGGCCTGGCAACTATGTCCCAGTTTACTAATGAGAATTTTTTTTTCGTTGTTCTTGCCTCCTTTCCAAAGGAATTTCCTGATTAATTCCTCCATGATTTTAATGACTCCCATTGGTGCCAACAGTACAGAAAATTTAAACAGAGGCAGGCTGCTTAATACTGATTTTATTAACACTAATTTCCCTGCCAAATTGAGCCAATGTGACCCCCAGGCCTGCATTTTGTTTTTGAATTTTTCTATCTGTGGAGACCAGCCTTTACTTGTAGTCCTCTTGTGGAAGATTGGTAGCCCGAGGTACTTGAAAGAGGTCCAAGAAGTTGATGCTGCAAATTCCAGGCATCTCGCAATGTTGCTTGCAGCAGTCACTGATACATTCTAGCAATATACATGGCACATACCCTTGTTTAGTTCGCTGCCCGATGCTTGGCAGTAATCTTCCATCACCTCTTTGAATTTCTTTGCCAATAGCTGAGAAGCAGCCCTAAGAAGCAGAGTATCATCTGCGAAGAGTGCATGATTAATGCATTTGATCCCTCTTGTTATGCCCAATCCAACTATATCTTGTTCTTGCTGTTTCTTACTTAGGTGGAAACTGAGGGCAGAGGCCTGCAAAACAAAAAGGAGAGGCGACAGGGGGCACCCCTGCCTCAGCCCTCTAGTTGCTATAAAGAAATCGGCAGCCCTGCCATTCACTAGGGGGGCAATCCATGGTTCAAAGATACAAGCTCTGATCCATTTTATGAAATTTTGTCCAAAACCTAGCTTGTGCATCACATCAAACATAAGTCTATGTCTTACATGATAAAAAGCATTTGCTACATCGAGTTTAATAACCATACCTTTTTCTTTCCGCCGGAGGCTTGAGTGGATCGCCTCTTGGACCAAGATGAAATTGTCTACCAACTGCCTGCCTTGAATGAAGTCGCCTTGGTTCTTCGGGATGACTTTAGGGAGGATTTTCTTCAATCCGTTTGCTATGACTTTGGTGATCACTTTGTATCTGATGTTGCATAGGGATATTGGGCGGAATATATTGAAGGAGTTGGCACCTTTTCTTTAGGAATGAGAGCTAGGAACGTTTAGTTTGTGCTGCCCCCAATTTTTTGACACTCTTGGGATTTTTGTATCATTTTCATAAGATCCTTCTTGACTATTTGCCAGCAAGTTTGAAGGAACCTAGGCATGAAGCCATCCGGGCCTGGGGCTTGTCGGGTTCCATTGCAAACAGAGAATCTTTAACTTCTTTGACTAAGATTTTACTTTCTAGAATCTGGTTCATTTTTGCAGTTATGAGTTTGGGGACATCGTCAATCAGTTTGGCAGTCTGGCTGGTCCCCATATCTTCAGAATACATTTTTTCAAAATGGTTTGATGCTGCCTTCTTGATGCTGTCAAAATCTTTTATGATGTTGTTCTCATTTTTTACTTCTGATATATTGTTTCGCCATTTTCTAGCTTAGGCTTGTTTGTGAAAGAAGGAGGAATTGCGGTCTCTAGCTTTTAGCCATAGACTCCTTGACTTGAGTCTCCAAAACTCTTCTTCTACCAAGCACGCTCTATGGAGTTTGTGTTGAAGCAGGTTTTCCTTATCTAACTCCTCTTTGGTAATTTCAGCAGCTTCTAGGTGTAGATGATGGAGTTCCAGTTCATTTTGAATTTATTTCCTGTCCACTGCAGGTTTTGGCAATGTCTTTACCCAATCTTTCAGCGTTTCTTTAATCCTACGAAGTTTCTCCTCCCATATGAAGAAGGGGGACCCCTTGACCGGCTCTTTCCAGCTCTCTCTAATCTTATGTAGGAAATTAGGCTCTTTGATCCATAGGGAGCTAAACCTGAAGGGTATAGGCCCTAAATCCTTAGAGGGAATCAGCTCTAGACTGATGGGCTTATGATTAGAGGCACTGGTTTGGAGGATGCGCATTCTAGCCTCCAACCCCAAGAGAAGGAAGGATCTTTGGATGAGGAAGCGGTCCAGTCTTGCTGCTATATGTCCCGGCCCCACTCTCTTGTTTGACCAAGTGAAAGTACTTGAGATTGGTTTTATATCTAGCAGATCCCAATCTTGCATGAGATCTTCTGCCCATTCTCTTGCCGGATCCTTGACTATGCTACCTCCTCTTTTTTCTGATGCATCGAGTGTGAGGTTTAAATCTCCATTCCAAGTTTTCTATATCTGCTAGGCCTTTGATGGAGTCCCAACAATCTTTTTTCTCACTTGCATTATTAGGAACATACACATTGAATAGACATATATTCTCTTTTGAGTCTAAGTGTTGCATTTTTAAAAAGATCCAATGGGTGTTGAGGGACTTAGAGATTAGAGAAAACTTATTTGGGTTCCATAGTGCCCCCAGCCCTCTCGATGCTCCACGGGCAGACACTGCATGCACTCCATTTTTTTTCCAAAATTTTTTGCTTGCTTGGAGGAAAGTTGATTCCTCCAGTTTAGTCTCCTGGATGAGGAGGATGTCTGGGGCTTCCAATCTTGTTCAGCTGAGCATTTCTTCTTCCTTAGCTGAGGTACCCATCCCCCTACAATTCTAGGAGATTATTTTCATCATTTATTTCTGCCTTGGGGGGCTCCCTTAGAACCCTGTGTTTGAATCCTTGTCACCTTCGGGGTTTTGGCTAGAAGCTTCTCTAGCGTTGGCTGGCTACCCTAGAGCTTGTCCTTGTAGGTTTCTTGCTCTCTTTTCTCTTTTGTAGATTTGCGCCCTCGAGCAGATCTTCTGGGAGAAGACTGGGATTCCCCGATTTCCCCTTCTTCCTCTGAATCTTCAAACTCTTGAGTTTCTTCCTCTTCTTCTGTGGCCTTTTCTTTGGGAGGCTCTGGGATTTTGATGGAGGGGGAGGCTTTGGGGGTAGAGGTCTCCTTTGGAACTTCTGTCTCATGTGCGTTCATGGTCTCAGATCCAAGGATTTCGAATTTATTCCCTTGACTTTCCCTGACTGATTTTGAGCTATGCCCTCTTGGTGGATTTTGGCACCCCCATCTGTATTCTTCCTGTGAGAGTTTTTGGATCGCTTTGCCTGATTCCATCCCTCGTCCTTTCCTTTTTCTTCCACTCCTTTGGTCGGGCAGTCCCTGGCAAAGTGCCCGTAGACATGGCACTTCCAGCATTTGAATGGCAGCTGCTCATAGTCCAGTTTCTGTATGTGGGTCCAGGGACCTACCACTATTTTGACAGCTTCCAATAGTCCGACTTCCATATCTACCTCTACACAGATTCTGGCACAGTCATATTGGTCCTTACTGTTGGCCTTGTCTATGAATTTTCCTAGGGTATTGCCAATATGCTTCAAAGAGTCCCAGTTCCAGCAGTGGACAGGGAGATTTGGGAGCCTCACCCACACCGGGACTGCTGTGGGCACGTCTACCGCTGGATTGAAGTCCGGGGTCCATTTATTTAAGTAAAGCGATTGGGGGCCCATGAAATATGGGTTGTTCCTGAAAATTAAATCTTTGTCTTCTTTTGCAGAGAATTCGAACAAAAAGTAGCCTCTCCCGAGGAAGTAAGAGGTTACGTTGTTTTGGATCAGTGGTGCCTAGTTCCAGGAAACCTAGTTCTCGGTCGTCTTCGGCGAGGGCCAGAGTCCTGTAAACTATCCTACCAGTGCCCGATCTGCCAGCGAGAGGGCTACCTGGATCGGTCCTTCCGGCGGGAGAGCAATCTCCGGAATATCTTCCAGTCTTTTCACAAACATTGCTGATTCCGTACATTTTTTCTTAGGTAGAGAAGCTAGGAGGGTTTTAAAGGCCTCGGCTGCAGAGGTTGATGGCTCCTCCATGGCGGGCCAATTCCAGCCAAGGCGGCCTCAGCTGAGCCAGGCCCTCGACGGACCCCCGCAGGCACAGTATTCGGTTCTCACTTCCACGCAGGCTCCTGAGAGAGTCTTTAGCGGCTCCCACATAGGAGCGTGAGATGCAGGCACATGCAGGATCCCCTGGTCACACAGTCTAGGTCAAAGCTTGGACGCTGATCTCATGAAGCCAATTGTTCCTATGTAATTTATTCGAGACTCCATCAATTCTTAACCATAGTTACAATATGGATTATTTTAAGTTATTCTTCACCATGATCATTTTGCTATCCCATTTTCCATAAATAATGGGGTTGACATTGCATCCTCTTGAATTATGGTGGCTAAAACAAGAAGGTGAACTTCCAAGTGACATAACGTCTAGATACGAATTCCGATTGAGGTGATTCTTACACCGTTGGAAAGGTATCTATGCGTAAAATAGGAAAAGAAGGCGTGGCACTAAATATGAAAATATTTACCCCCAAAATTCCATTTTATGCCTCAAAATTCTATTGCAAGTTTTTAGACCCTAATTTTCCAAACTGGGTCCCACTAGTAAAAATGGTCCTCTGAGTTGATTCCTCTACTTTTTCCAATCGAAAAGAATCGAGATGGATGAAAAATTATATAATGATCCAATCTAGATAAATTTCTTTCTTCGGAGCCTTAATCATTGGGGCATCCCAAAAATCACATTTCTTCTCATTCCAATGACCAATGTGAAACACTTGCTCTTCTTGGTAGTGATTGGATTGGTTTGACCTCCAAAAAACATTATTGTGATAGAATGAAATTTTCTATGAACCTTGAATTAGATGGTTTGATAGATTCTCTTAGGTATCTACTTGTCCCTCTCCCAAAAGAGTGTTGATATTGACCTTCATCACTATTAAATTCAGCGCTCTCTAATTCTATCACATATATGAAACAAATAAGAATGTGACTAGTATTTGTATAGAATAATGACTTTTATAATCCTAGGTTAAGTAGGCATCCTCTGTTCCTGAGCATTCCCAAAAAACAAAGATGACACTCTCTTTTATACATAAGCTTAATTAAAAATTAAACAACAAATGTTTGAACATATAACCACTGGAGATTATTTAATAATTGGTGCTTACAACCATTTTACAACATCATAGAATATAGATAATGATTTCCAACGTTCTTTCTAGTTCCTAATAGATTTTGAAATGTCATTGGTTGTCAAATTTGAAACAAGATATGTGGGTTATAATAGCTTGTTCAAAAAATGTTCAAAATATTTATTAATGATGTTGGGATTCCCAGATCCTGACATAGAAATGAGAGATCTTTGAATTTGTAGTATAAATGGATATGCACATGTGGACAAAAAAATATTCCTTCCAATAATTAAAACCATGAAATATGTATTTTGTTATATTTTCCAAATGGATACATGATTGGTAGTGGTTTATTCCCTCATATGTAGCATGCTAAATTTACAACACATGGATTTTCAAATGATCTACACCACTAACTCAAAATTTCCTTCCACTTGTAGCATACAAACCCATAGAAAAAGTAATATCCTATAGTATCTTGTTCATTAATGAGCCATTATATATATATATATATATGGCGAGAGAGAGAGATCCTAATGTTAACTAAATTTGTAAATAAAATACCAAATAAATGCCTTATTAAACTTATGAGGTTATTTTAATTTTGTTTTATCATCAATTTTTTTATTTTTATTTTGAGCTAGTGAAGCTCAGTGCTGAAACACAACTCCATACTTATTATGCCCCCATTCACTCCCTATTTCATGGGAAGTCCACACTATTTTCTAATGTTTCTTGGGAGGTTCGCACTATTTTCTTATGTCGCTTGGATCAAACTTCCTTCCACTTGGTAGTCAATGATTTCCTTCTTATTTGGAAGTTCCTCTAGATGTTCCAAACACCCTTATTTATTGTCTTATCTTCCAATTGATTTCCAAAATCACAAGGGAGTGATTTTCTTGTGTTGCACGCAATTTTAAATACAAAGGTTCCTTAAAACCTTAATAGAGACTACATATAATACTATAGGATTTATGTAAACTTTCTTTCATATTCAAACGTAAAATTGAAAATTGTTTCCTATGGTCCTCCAAAAAGTCATTGCCATGGATAATTCATATCATATTATACATATTTTGTGTTCACTCTACTATTCTCAATAACCATATCATAATTATAATGCTTGACTTGTAGCTTCATACTTAGAGACAAATAGTAGCTTGAATTTTTTCCTATATTCCAATGCTTCCGAGAAATTAAGCCTCATGAACAGATTTTTGGTCTAATTATATGTGATATACCTTATAAACCAATAATACAAATAATATTAACATATTATTTGGTCACACGATAGGATTCCATAGTGATCAATTCCATTCAATAGATGAAATTAGTATCATTTGTATATGGTCCTCCATTTTATTGCACCTAAATAATGAGCCATTTTATTTTTCTTTCTAGAAGGGAAAAGTTTTGTTCAAATATTAATAGTAAATACCTCTAAAAACTATTTACTTTTACAATAGAGGTTAAAATAGGATCCTATTTTGGCTACTTCCTTGAATTCATTTACAATATTATCCTCCATGCTAACAACATTCATTCCCTCACTCCCATGTTATCTAATATCCATAATGAGATGAGTAGTCTCACTCCTCTTAGTTATCTATTCCCTATTCCAATCAAGGTTGTTTTGTAGATCATTTTTTCTTTGTAGGCTACCCACTTACCATTTCATTCTACTTTTTGTGTGAGAAAGTTTCCCAATTTATTTTAATGATATTTAAATGCAAACTACCCATATTATAATTTCCATTTTCAATGCACTTCCCACCCACTTTGCTTTTTACATTTGGTAGGTTTTCACCTTGATAATTACATTTTTTTTTGGTAGGCATATCCTTTTTGTTCCCATTGCATGGGCCATCCAAATCCAAAATTAGCTTCTTTTTTTTTAAGGATAGGCTACTCACTTTTTTATTTTGACTTTTCCTTATGCATACCTTTATTTTTATTCTATTCATCACACTTGATTTTTGTTTTCTCTTCTTGGTCTAATTCATCATCGAAGAAAATGTGTATAAATCATATATAATTCTTTGAGGGAACATGTCATAGTGTTAAAAATTACTTTAATGCTAATTTATTTCAAATCACCTCAAACTTTTCAAAATTTGAATGCATCTCCTCTTAACATAATCAATTTTTTTTTTATATTAGTAATTAAAACATTTTTAAGGACAACAATATTTTTACTTAATTCAAAATTTCAAGATTTTTGAAATTTGAAACATTAGAAGTCTTCTCAATGCTTTGGATATGCTTTCTTAAATGCCCTAAATTTTATAGAAATGTGGTTAATTTCAATTTGCTATTATGAGATGCAATAGATGTTTGTTGCGGGA
Organism: Pinus taeda; assembly: GCA_000404065.3. Lineage (NCBI taxonomy): Eukaryota > Viridiplantae > Streptophyta > Pinopsida > Pinales > Pinaceae > Pinus > Pinus taeda. Next base: position 44,968 of record APFE030704187.1, on the reverse strand, counting down.
GTTTGCACATTTCATATTTATGGACTTAAATTTGGAGAATAAAATATAACAGATGAATATTATTATATTAAAAAAATGATGTAGAGTAATTTTTTTGGTAAGATATTATTTTTCATATACATGCATATTTTGAAATAAAAAAATGTTTGAAGTTGAATTGTGAAGAAATGATGAAATCACAATAGTTACTTAATAAAACTCCTCAATATTACATTTTTAGAGAAAAACATCATTTATTGAATGGTATTTCTTTCAAATTTGTTCTTTTGAATTTGTTGTGTGTCAAACTACCTAGAATTATGGTAGATTTTAGGCTTTTGTGGTTCATTGTTGTAGATGGAGATTTCAGATTTACCACAGTTTGTTTGAGAATTGTAGACATTTCGAATCCATAGATGGATCGATCTTCAATGCAAAGGTTGAAGAAAGTTAAGACAAACAAAATAATAAATAAACAAAAGGAAGACATCACATTCCTAAAATGTGTGCTAAAAAAACATATAAATAACTAAAACCTAAAAATAACTTAATAATCAAATGAATATGAAAAAAAAAATCTTAGCATTAAGCCTAT
>APFE030704187.1:31467-44374 GCA_000404065.3 Pinus taeda | reverse complement strand
TTTTTGGTCTAAATATATATGATATACCTTATAAACCAATAATACAAATAATATTAACATATTATTTGGTCACACGATAGGATTCCATAGTGATCAATTCCATTCCATAGATGCAATTAGTATCATTTGTATATGGTCCTCCTTTTTATATGTGATATACCTTATAAACCAATAATACAAATAATATTAACATATTATTTGGTCACACGATAGGATTCCATAGTGATCAATTCCATTCAATAGATGAAATTAGTATCATTTGTATATGGTCCTCCATTTTATTGCACCTAAATAATGAGCCATTTTATTTTTCTTTCTAGAAGGGAAAAGTTTTGTTCAAATATTGATAGTAAATCCCTCTAAAAACTATTTACTTTTACAATAGAGGTTAAAATAGGATCCTATTTTGGCTACTTTCTTGGATTCATTTACAATATTATCCTCCATGCTAACAACATTCATTCCCTCACTCCCATGTTATCTAATATCCATAATGAGATGAGTAGTCTCACTCCTCTTAGTTATCTATTCCCTATTCCAATCAAGGTTGTTTTGTAGATCATTTTTTCTTTGTAGGCTACCCACTTACCATTTCATTCTACTTTTTGTGTGAGAAAGTTTCCCAATTTATTTTAATGATATTTAAATGCAAACTACCCATATTATAATTTCCATTTTCAATGCACTTCCCACCCACTTTGCTTTTTACATTTGGTAGGTTTTCACCTTGATAATTACATTTTTTTTTGGTAGGCATATCCTTTTTGTTCCCATTGCATGGGCCATCCAAATCCAAAATTAGCTTCTTTTTTTTTAAGGATAGGCTACTCACTTTTTTATTTTGACTTTTCCTTATGCATACCTTTATTTTTATTCTATTCATCACACTTGATTTTTGTTTTCTCTTCTTGGTCTAATTCATCATCGAAGAAAATGTGTATAAATCATATATAATTCTTTGAGGGAACATGTCATAGTGTTAAAAATTACTTTAATGCTAATTTATTTCAAATCACCTCAAACTTTTCAAAATTTGAATGCATCTCCTCTTAACATAATCAATTTTTTTTTTATATTAGTAATTAAAACATTTTTAAGGACAACAATATTTTTACTTAATTCAAAATTTCAAGATTTTTGAAATTTGAAACATTAGAAGTCTTCTCAATGCTTTGGATATGCTTTCTTAAATGCCCTAAATTTTATAGAAATGTGGTTAATTTCAATTTGCTATTATGAGATGCAATAGATGTTTGTTGCGGGAGTTTGCACATTTCATATTTATGGACTTAAATTTGGAGAATAAAATATAACAGATGAATATTATTATATTAAAAAAATGATGTAGAGTAATTTTTTTGGTAAGATATTATTTTTCATATACATGCATATTTTGAAATAAAAAAATGTTTGAAGTTGAATTGTGAAGAAATGATGAAATCACAATAGTTACTTAATAAAACTCCTCAATATTACATTTTTAGAGAAAAACATCATTTATTGAATGGTATTTCTTTCAAATTTGTTCTTTTGAATTTGTTGTGTGTCAAACTACCTAGAATTATGGTAGATTTTAGGCTTTTGTGGTTCATTGTTGTAGATGGAGATTTCAGATTTACCACAGTTTGTTTGAGAATTGTAGACATTTCGAATCCATAGATGGATCGATCTTCAATGCAAAGGTTGAAGAAAGTTAAGACAAACAAAATAATAAATAAACAAAAGGAAGACATCACATTCCTAAAATGTGTGCTAAAAAAACATATAAATAACTAAAACCTAAAAATAACTTAATAATCAAATGAATATGAAAAAAAAAATCTTAGCATTAAGCCTATATATATATATATAATATATATATATATATATATATATAATATAATATATCAAGTTGTAATGTCATCCTCTAGCTGACATGGTGGCTTGAGGGTTTGCTACCGAGGGGCATCTAAGTTGTCAGATTCGCACCCGGCCTGGGCCACACCAGCTCTTAGTTAACTTGATTTTACAGCATGTCTCCCCGAACACAGGGCACAATGACCCGCATTGAGATTTGATCCTGGGTTGCCTTGCCGACGAGGCCCATCCTCAACGATTGTGCGAGTGAGACTTGCTAAAATTAATTATATATTTTAATATTAAACACACACACACATATATATATGAGAATATTTTATAATAAATAATATCATAATATAATGTATTTTATAAATGATTTATTAATAATAAATAATAATATGACTAAAAATTAATTAATTAAAATAATGTAATATAATATTAATTAATAAAAATACCTATTATTATAAAGGTAAATTAATAAGTAGCAAATTAATTAATAGAATTAAATAATTTAGTAAAATGATTAAGGTTAAATAATTTTATTTAAAATATAATAATGTTAATTAATAAAATAAGGAATATTGATTATAAATGTTATTAATTAATATAAAGAAAAATGTTTTTTTTATGGTTTAAAAATATGGTAAATTAATTATAATTGAGATTAATGTATATTAAAATAAAATAGTAAATTAGTATTATATGAATTTGAGTTAGGGAAAGAGAGTCATATGCGATATTTAAACTTAAAATTAGAAAATTTTGGCATGTAGTCACTTCAATGATCAAGCTATATATTGATGACCCTTGCATCTTGCCATGTGCTCTAATAGGATTTTATTCAAATTTCTTCTTCCTAGTTATACTTGTGCTAAAAACCCATATTTAATGTAATTTTTTGAACTACATATTTGTACTAAAAGGATTTATTGTATTATTAGATTGGCAACGTAGCACATGTTATTTAGAATTAAAATGTCAAAGTTTGATTTAAACAAGTGGAAGGTTATTAGACAACTTATGGGCTGTATTAGGTGGATTTAATTGAAGCTACGTCTATGAGAAATAAAAATATATATTTTTATGGCATGGTTATGGCCCAAGACACAACATGTTGTGCACCACTCTATTGCCAAGTCTTGGCTTTGGCACATGGTTTCATTTGTGGTTTCATCCTATGGTTTGATTCACAATAATATTTCTTTGGTTGGATGGCAAAACATGTAACATGGTATTGGTACTCAGTTTCATTGTGTTGCGAGTGGTCATGGGTGCGTTCTGTTGAACAACAATGGGAAAGTGCATTCTGTAGAACATGGATCATAAAGGTGCATTATGTTGAATTGTTAACCCATTGTATTTTTGTAGATGATACTGATTGAATTCAAAGTGTCAAAATATTTGGAAGAATGTCAAATCAATATGGAGATAATTTAATCTATCAATCCATCGCAATAATACTATAGGATGGGAAATTAATTGTTTCATCTCGAAGTATGTTTCACTAGATCCTAGACGTTGGTTGATCAATTTCAAAAAATTGAAGAGAGGATTGATTTAGGGAAAATATTGAGATAATTGTTGGTTCAATTCCATACTAGTTGAAGAAGTGATCTGAATTCATTTTGCTTCTCCACTAGGCATTCCTTCTTCCCCTAACGTACTCCAACTTAACAATTTTCATCACTTATTGAGGGTGGAGTTTCTATTTTAACAATATAGAACCTTAAGATATTTTCCAAAGATGAAGTTTGATTGATTTTGCTCGAAATATGTCATTGCAAATGATACTTACCATTGTTATATTTTCTTCGTGAGTAGACATGTGATCCCTACTTCTTTCCATGTGTCCCAATAGTATTAGGTTTTAATTTCTTCTTCTTAGCTACACTTGGAAAAATAACCCATATTTAATGTAATTTTTCGAGCTACATATTGATACCCAAAAGAGTTGTTCTATTATTAGATTAGAAATATACTACACACTATTTAGAATTAAAAGATCAAGCTTTCTTTTAGCAAGTGGAAGGTGATTGGACTGCTTATGCATTGCATCAAGTGGATTGAATGAAAAGATATGTCCCCGAGAAATAAAAATAAAAATAAAAATTGTTATGACTTGTGGCCTTTGCAATTTATCCACCTACTAGAAAAGGGATTTCTATTATTGGATCCTTACGCATTGGGAATCCCATTAATCACATTTATTCCCATTCCAATGACCGATGTGCAACACTTATTCTTGTTGGTGTTGGTTAGATTGGTTTTGCCTCCATAAAATGTTATGTTGACAAGAATGAGCCTTTCTATGAACCTTGCATTTGATCTGCTTGTCCTTCTACCCAAGTTCTTTAAAGGATGCTAGCTCAATGGAAGAACATTTTCCTTACAATGTTCCATACCATAATATAACATGTAGGATTGTATTAGAGAGACATTGTTTATATTTTGTCTAGGGATATACCAAGGTTGAGACAATATAAAAAACAATATATGTGTGTGTGTGTGTGTGTGTGTGTGTGTGTGTGTGTGTGTGTGTTTCAATTTGAGACTATTTGGACGTTTATCATGTGAAACCATCTGTTATATCTCTCAAACCCATGTTTATGTGGGAGTAAATTATGGAACGCATTGTGAATCTTTGTGGTTTATAAGTTTCGGTGAAAACTAGAAAAAATGTTAAATGTAAAAACATATAACACTTTGTATATTTTTAGAAACACTTAACAATTGTAGGAAAATATATTATGAAACACATTCAAATATGTTTAAATGTTGAATGCAATCACTCTAGAAACTACTAATAATGAAACTATGGCAAGTGGTAGATTGCATATCAAAGAACTCAAAACATTTTTATTAGAAATTTGGATTAAGCACTCATGTGCTCTACAATTTAATGGAACCAATGTATTTGGATTGATTTCCCATTTTGAACTAAGTCCCTATGAGTACACCATTTCTATGTATGTAAACATGTAGATATTGATCTTCCTTCATTGTTGGAAGATGATGCTTGGTGTTGTTGACTCATGATCTTCCTAATGTTGGTAATATATTTAATGTTTGAGCCATTAATAGAAAAAAAATTGACACAAGCAAAACTAAAACATCGAGGAGGCCCAAAATAAAAGCAAGAAATAAAGTGAGAGTGGTGGTGGTGGGGGGACAATCGAAGGAAGGAGATCAACAAGGGGGAAGGTCAGAGGGGGGAGGTGGGAGAGATTGAAGGGGACCTTTTCCGTCCTTCACGACCCATGCCATTTTTAGTCCCCACGATGTGTGAATTTCTAAGTGGCAATGCATGAACCACACACCTACATACAAATAGATGACATTAATAATAGAATTATTTGAAGTAGATTTGATGATATGGACAATACTGAAATTTCAATGTAATTGAACGTTGAATGTTATATAAGATGAGAGTTTATTGAGATATGTAATACCTTGATTGTCAGCGCGGAATCTGAGAGCCGCCCAACCTCCTTTTGGGACTCCGATAGTGTTTCTTTCAACAGGGTCAATAAGGTTAAATTTGGGTGCATCGGTTGATTCATTGTAGTTTCCAACGCCTTGGCCCACCATGAAGAAATTGAAACCATGGAGATGGAGAGGATGGCTATCTGTGCTGAACATGCTAGTGTCTTGAAGAATCAATTCAACTGTTGCGTTGAAGGGAAGGACTTTGACTCTGGTCCCATCCAGAGTCGTAGTATTATTGGGTGGAGTTCCTGTGTAATTGAATGGGAATGGAAGATTGTCTGGAAAATTGGTCTTATAGATTCCTTTCATCTGCTTGAAATAGTGGGATTGAAGAAGAGCAGTGCTTGGGAGAACAAAAGAAATGTTGTTGACAGAGGGGGTGAATCTGGTGTTGTTGAGTGCTTGGCATGTGGCGTTCCCCATCCCCGTGGGACAAGGATTAAGTCTTAGGCCCACTGTAAAGAAAAACTTCTTATCTACCGTTTGAGGAACCAATGCTGGGAATTGTGAAGTAGCCAAGCTTCTAAGTTTTGCACTAAAGTTTGCGGCGAAGGTTGTATCATTGAGGGATGGGAGTTTTGGCATCATAATGGCGGAAGAGTTGTTGGATTTGGAAATATTGTAGCTCACAATTCCTACAACGGTGGATTTATCAAATGTTCCACTCCCTATAACAAATGGGCGAGCTGCTATGAAAAACTGTTGAACTTCGCCAACATTAGTAGAAGCATTGGCCGTGAATAATACATTGGTGGTCTAGCCCGGTATTATAAGAAGAGTGTCTATCCGGAAACGCTTCACATAAATGGCATCCACCTCCACCACAGTGAAACTGTGATTTGCAATGGCAACAAAGAGTTTATCATTGAGTTATACGGAGAAGATATGTCTTCCGATGATTCACATTTAGAAAGAATGTACCTTTGTAAAAAAAATGACATGGTGAGATTAGTCAAATATGTGCATGAGCCTCCATAGTTTTCTCTCTAAACACATAAAGGCAGATCATGGTTACCATTGATTTGTTGAAAGACAAATATAATATAATTACCGTTAATGGAAAAGCAGTTGTAAAGTGGGCCAGGTAGCCCATTTATAGTGTAGGCATCTGACACATTTGGACCACCTCTTATTTGGAGAGCCTGGTGGATAACTTTCTCCGTATCTACATTCCACCATTCTCGTGCAAATTGAAGGTGCAGTACACGGCCAAAAAAATATGAGATTGCCATACAATTACTGCAAGGTCCAGTAAATTAAATGAATTACTATAAAATTAAACTTACCCAAAATGATGGGGACTTCCTTGTATGGTTTGGTAAAGGGGTAGGGAACGCGGTGCTTAGGATAGATAATGAAGGCTCCATATAATCTGGCTCTTAACCAAGAAATGTGTGCGTGCCACCATAGAGTTCCTCTCTGCCCTACGATGGTGAAATTATAAGCGTAACTCATTCCGGTTTGAAGTGGACATTGAGTGATATAACCAGGACCATCCGCCCATCCCGATGTGAAATTATAAGCGTAACTCATTCCGGTTTGAAGTGGACATTGAGTGATATAACCAGGACCATCCGCCCATCCCGATCTCAGCTGTCGAACGCCATGCCTGCAGAAAAATAATGTTGTGTTCAATTAATCAACCAATCCACCAGGTGGCATTGCTGCATGCAGCATAAGACACAGAAAGTATTAGAGTATAATTTTTATGAATGAATGTAATTACCAGTGAATAGTGACGTTGTCCTTCACGTGGGTTTACAAGTTTTATAATTACCCGATCTCCCTCGCGAGCAACAACTGTAGGTCCTGGATACTTTCCATTCACTGTAATCAAAGGTTTCGTGCGGCAAAGACGTGTCACATTGCTTAGCCTCACCTGCAATGTAATACATTCATAATAATGAAGCCATCAACTTCAAGTACGCAACATGACAAGTAAGCAAAATAATTTGGTACTTACGTTGAACTTCTAATGCCTGGTTGTCTGCGCATGCTTTCCTGCTACTATATCCGGGTACTGAATCATAATAATCAACAGGATGACAATTAGCACGTACCTCACATGAGCTGGGGAAGGGGAGAGCAACGCATTTGATCTCGACATGTTCATCCTTGTACTTAAACAACAACCTGGATATAGCACTAAGCTCAGCGATGCGCTTTGAAGATTTGGCGAATTGGGTTGCATATATATATAGTATATACCCATGCCCATTGGCACTTGTCTTCAGCCGTGCAGAATAATAGAATGCCCCTTCAGTCTCTCTGGCAGTGGGGTATAGTTAGTTGCTGAACCGATGGAGTAGAAAATACACACCGACAACGGTGGCCATTGCCATAACCAACACAACACCACACCGGTGGCCATCGCCATAACCATAATAATAATACTAGTAGTAAAAATGAGGCTAGCTAAATTGCACAAAGATACGCATTGAAGGAGATGAGGGGAGCCTACTTGCAGTAAGGTAAATCTCATTGCGGCTTCTGTGCAGGTGCACCAACTCCAAAACAGTCTTTCGGTGTAAGAAGGGTCTGGTCCGGGTCTTTCTGGATGGTCCATCTCTGTCTTAGTGGAGATGGGTGTCATGGGTGTGAGGTGGGGAAAACATTGAAAGACTTCATAATTCCAAGACATGGGAGGAGGAGGTGGTCGTATAGATGGATATGGACCAGGAACGAGGAGGTAAGTAAACCAGCAGCGAGGAGGTAAGTAAACTTGTGGCATCATACGACGAGCTGAATGTCCATTTCAATATTGACATTCAGCTCAACCCGGGTTATTGACCAACATTGCTATTCACCTCAGTGTAACATTGCCGTTCACCTCACTATAACATGCCATAATAGCCTACACATGTCTTCACCAACTGGAATAGCCTAACACATATCTTCACAATAAATTGAGGAGTCTAAGAATATCTCTTCACAATCAGATTAAAAAAGGAAAAATTAAATTTCTACATTCAGGAATGGAAATTTGTAGTGCTCTAATATCACTCAGATATTTGTAAATTTGTAGTAGTTTAATATCACCTCTTAAATATACACTTATTTTTTTTAACCTTTTTTTTTTAAATTATCATGTTTTTCAAAATAGCTTTGGTGTTATATTGAAAATCAAGCATTGACACTGACAAGTAGCTTTTATGGTTTTAGATGTTTGTTTTTTTAACTTACGTTATATAACATTTTTCATTATGCTGATGTGTATGTCTTATGCTTTAGGATGACAAGGATTGATATAAAGATTTAAAGTTTCATTAGTATAATTGTAATGATGTAAGACAAGCATTGACACTTACAAACAGCTTTTATAGTTTTAGATGTTTGTTTTTTTGAACTTATGTTATATAACATTTTTCATTATGCTTATGTGTATGCCCTACGCTTTAGGATGGCAAGGATTGATATAAAGATTTAAATTTTCATTGGTATAATTGTAATGATGTAAGGCAAGCATTGACACTTGCAAGCACCTTTTATAGTTTTACATGTTTGTTTTTTTGAACTTATGTTATTTAACATTTTTCATTATGCTTATGTGTATGCCCTACGCTTTAGGATGGATTGATATAAAGATTTAAAGTTTCATTAGTATAATTGTATACGGGCTAGAACCCTTACAATCATAGACATAATATCATCTTTCATGCTCCATAATTGTTCAAAAAGTGTTATATTGTTACCCTTCCTGTAGCCTATTATACTTCTATCAAAATTTATCTTATACGTTCATCAAAAAGAGCCATTATATAATATTGTTCGACATAACATTAAAGAAATAAAGTTTCTAAAATACAACTACATTCCTGGTTGTCCGTTTGCAACTTCATTCCCATTTTATTCCTTTGAGTACATCTGAATTTCTAGTAGTTGCTCCTCAGGCTCAATTGACAGAATTGTTCTTGGAAAGGATGGATCTTGTAGTCCCAATACCTCCTTCAGAACTCCCACTATTGCTGCCTCTACTGCAACCTCAATTCCATCAACCTTCAGAGTCAAATTATCAACTTTGGTGGACAATATTTCCACTAGAAGGAAAATGCACTCCATATCCTTGCACAACGCTTCCATTTCCCATGAAACCAATGAGAAATGGGAATTTTCCTATAGAACATTTTTCTCCCCAACCCTCTAGCTTGCCAATGTGTTCCTCCCACATGAACTCTACATGCTCCAAACTTTCATTGCCCTCCACATTCAACGACACCATTCTCCTTTGCAAATGAAATTGACAAATATTCTATGCAGCTCCAGCCTCGACACTTTCTGTTTATAGCTAGTGGAGAGCCCTACGCCTTTCAAAACTTCCATCAGAGATCTATGAATGTTTCTAAACTCCAAAAATTGACAGCAATTACCAGTTCTCTACAACATATCCCTCACCTGATTCTTGGTATGATCACATTTAATCCTCAATCAAATAGATGAGATACAAACCTGAGGAGTGTGATATCCCAATGCACAAGCACAAGAGTTATGACACCATTTTTCCTCACTGCAGTAATTAACCACCTTGAGGGATGATATATCTCTTTCTCCAAATCCATGAGCCACCGAATTGTCACCTTCCTTAATGATATTTAAAATCGAGGAATGCCTCGAATCTTGCTCTTATCGTCTTGTCATAAAGGAGATATCCCCAACCATCAAAACATTAATCCTCTTAGTCAACATGGAATATATTGGAATGATAGCACACCTTGGTCTAGGAGAAGAGAGCCCTAATCAAGGCATACCCTTATATTGGCTTGTTCATTTGCAATATTATTATTTTCTCTTTTAACATAGTAGAAGGATATAGATTCAAATTTTTGGATTTGATTCCATATTCTCTCAACTAAGGGGGACAAATATTTTTGGACCATATCTTTTGCTTTATGGAATTTATGAATAACTAGCATTGAGTCTCCCAATACAATGAGATGATCAATTCTTCTTTCTAGCATTATTTTTAATCCTAGCCACAAAGTCAGTTCTTCTTCTTGATTATTGGTGATTTTTCCTAACCCCCATGCAAATTTCATCTATATTTCTTTGTCGGGGCTTATTAACAGCCCTCCTGCAACTACCTCCCTCGAAGAGGATAACTATATTAAACAATATGATGTAGAATAAATATCTCTCTATGTAAGATATCATTTTCCATGTATTAAATGTACATGCATATCTTGAACTAAAAAAATATATGAAGTTGAATCACGAAAAAATGAGGAAAGAACAACAATAACTTTACAGGATTCCTGAATATTGCATATCTAGAGCACAACACCATCTAGTGAATAGTATTCCTTTCAAATTTGTTGTTTTTATTTTGTTGTGCAACAAACACCTAGAACTAGAAGAATTTGACATATAATCACTTCAATTTGTAGTTGCTTGAATGGTCAAATTGTAGTATAGGAGACCATGATTGAAATTTTCTATGCACACAACAATTTCTATTAGCTTATATTGAGATTCCATTTTAACAATGTAGAACCTTAACATCTTTCAAAAGATGAAAATTGATTTATTTTGCTCAAAAAATCCCCCACGTAGGTGATATTTACCATTGTTAACTTTTCTTCCCAAGTATACTTATGATCCTTGCATGTTTCCATGTGTCCTAATAATTTATTTTTTGAAATTTTTCTTCCTAGCTACACTATAAAATCCCAAATTTAATGTAAATTTTTGAACTACATATTTATATGGAAATGATTTCTTCTGTTTTAATATTAGTATTAGAGTACATGATATATAGAATTAAAATATCAATTTTTATTTCAATAAGTGAAAATGGATTAGTATACTTTTGCACTCCATTAGGTGGACTAAACAAAAATCTATGTCTATGAACAATAAAACTAAAAATTGTTATGGCTTGTCGTCTTTGAAATTTATAATGGTTATCTAGTTTGATATAACTTATTGCAAAGAATATCAATTGGTGCAATAGAGACACAATAGATATAAAATAAATGAATAATGGTGTGGATATCACCCGCCTACTAGTAAAGGGATTTATGATCTATAAATTGTCATGGGTATTCAAATGGATAGTTTGTCAGAATAGGTCCAATAAAACTATACATAAAAATCCAAAATCTACACTATGATGGTTTATTTCTCTTTAGATTTATGGATCTGTAAATTATTGTTTATTGTATATGAATGCAAATTATAGTTATTCAAAATATAGAGAACAAGGGAATAAAAACTCTCAAACCATGATTCACACAATATATAACCAAAGAAAGTCTTTCGGGAGAAAACCCAGCCGGAAAGTGAGATCGCTCTACTCTCTTTATTTGAGGAGAAAATGGTTGTGAACACAAAGAAGTAGGTCATGTGGCTCTTGGGCTACTACAGTTCCACTCAAAAAGAATGGATCCTCATTTCCTCCTACTGGCCAAGATATAACATAACCTGATAGCCAATTAGTGGTTAGGTTTGACTGCCTCAATTCTTAACGATAGTTACAATATGGATTATTTTAAGTTATTCTTCACCATGATCATTTTTCTATCCCATTTTCCATAAATAATGGGTTTGACATTGCATCCTCTTGAATTATGGTGGCTAAAACAAGAAGGTGAACTTCCAAGTGACATAACGTCTAGCTACGAACTCCGATTGAGGTGATTCTTACACCGTTGGAAAGGTATCTATGCGTAAAATAGGAAAAGAAGCGTGGCATTAAATATGAAAATATTTACCCCCAAAATTCCATTTTATGCCTCAAAATGCTCCTACAAGTTTTTAGACCCTAATTTTCCAAGTTGGGTCCCATCGGTAAAAATGGTCCTCTGAGTTGATTCCTCCGCTTTTTCCAATCTCAAAGAATCGATATGGATGAAAAATTATATAATGATCCAATCTAGATAAATTTCTTTCTTTGGAGCCTTAAGCATTGGGGCATCCCAAAAATCACATTTCTTCTCATTCCAATGACCAATGTGAAACACTTGCTCTTCTTGGTAGTGGTTGGATTGGTTTGACCTCCATAAAACATTATTGTGATAGAATGAAATTTTCTATTAACCTTGAATTAGGTGGTTTGATAGATTCTCTTAGGTATCTACTTGTCCCTCTCCCAAAAGAGTGTTGATATTGACCTTCATCATTATTAAATTCAAAGCTCTCTAATTCCATCACATATACGAAATAAATAAGAATGTGACTAGTATTTGTATAGAATAATGACTTTTATAATCCTAGGTTGAGTAGCCTTCCTCTATTCCTGAGCATTCCCAAAAAACAAAGATGACACTCTCTTTTATACATAAGCTTAATTAAAATTAAACAACAAATGTTTGAACATATATTCACTTGAGAATTAATTAATATTTGGTTCTTACAACCATTTTACAACATCATAGAATATAGATAATGATTTCCAATGTTCTTTCTAGTTCCCAATAGATTTTGAAATGTCATTGGTTGTCAAATTTGAAACAAGATATGTGGGTTATGTTGGATATCTATACCAATAGGTTTCATATTTCATGATTGGCAAATTCAAGTGCCAAATATGCTCTGCTTTGCTGCTACAAAGATCCCATATTTTCAAGGAAAGACAAGGTGTGTACAT
>APFE030704187.1:0-22509 GCA_000404065.3 Pinus taeda | reverse complement strand
AGGAGCACTACAAGATATGTATTTACTGTAGGTGGAATAGCTGTCAGTTGGGTTTCAAAAATCCAAAGTGTTGTTGCACTTTAAACAACAGAAGCAGAGTATGTTGCTGCTACAGAGGCTAGTAAAGAAATGATTTGGTTACAAAGGTTTATGGGTGAATTGGGTAAGGAGCATGATATGGGCACATTATACAGTGATAGTCAAAGTGCCATTCATCTTGCAAAGAACTCAGTATTTCATCCTAGGACGAAACATATACAGCTCAAGTACCATTTCATATGATCAGTGTTGGAAGATGGAGATTTGAAGTTGGAAAAGATACACACTAGCCAGAACCCTGCAGATATGCTAACAAAAGTTGTAACCAGGGAGAAACTGAGAATATGCTCAGTTTCAGTTGGTCTTCAAGGATGACGATGAAGATGAGAAACAGCCAGGTCCAAAGAGGAGTCATTTTCCAAAAAATGGAGCAGAGGTGGAGTTGCTACAATCAGTCTCCAAGTGGGAGATTGTTGGGTGTGGAGCCTGATTATCTTCTATATTCAAAAGTACCACCACATTAGACCCCAGTTCAAAATGGGGGCGGAAACGCCGCCCGTAAAATATTTGCTGCAGGGGGGGTCCAGGGGGGGGCGTCTACAACCTTTGGGATCCCCCCCCTGGCGGGGGGTTTTGGGGGCAGCGCCCCTAAAGCTAAAAACAGCTGTAAAATTGCCTTGTAAAAGTATAGTAATTTCTAGTCAATCTGGGTCGTTCATTAGGCGGATGATCTGACGGTAGAACTTATGTTTAGTTTAGGGTTTTTGCCTAGAAGGCAACCCCTCTCTTTTGTGGAGGGCATTGTATTTGAGGCTGTGAGATAGATGTGTATTCTGTGTGAGCGAGAAACAAAGAGGTGAGACTGTGAGAGAAGACAGAGGATATTACAACGGATTTGCTGTAGGTTGTGTCTCTTCATTTTGCTGGATAATAGAAAGGAAGGACTGGCTATTCGAGGTGGACGTAGCCCAAACTAGGTGAACCACGTATATCTATCTCTCTTGTTTTGTGTGTTTTCTGTGTTTATATTTCTGCAATATTTTATGTGTTCCATTGCTCCGTAATATATATAATATTATAACACAAAGTGTGATCCATCCTTTGTTTATATCCAATATTATCCATGACTGACCACTATATCAAGTAGAATTACATATACTAGTTGGTAATTGTCATAAATATATAGATTATATACATCACAAAATTTTAAACTTGCTTTACAAATAGAGACAAGAGTTACGTAATGTTATTTAGATTATTTAAGGCCCCACCATCTGCCCAATGACAATGGATGGATTCTTTTTCAAGATTGTGTTCTAATTTTGTGACCAACTAGACTCTGGAGGAAATTCTAGACTCTACTTTGTTAGGGAGTTTGCAACTTGGTTTTGGTGCCTATAGACACAATCAAAATATATGTGAGAAAATAAAGCAATCATGTTCTAAATATTTTTGAAAAGCGGCAAAAGAGAAAAATCAAAAAGCCTATAAAGTCCTTTCATCCAATTATAACCAAATTAGAGTCCTCATGTAGTTGATTGATATTATGTTCGAAAGCAAGTTGGAGAAGGATTTAAGCATTTTCAATTCAACCTGACTGTTTGTAGTAGGACCCAAGCTAGCGCTAAACGAGACTCAAGTGTGTATCTGAGAAATATAGTATACCCCCTTCCCCACCTTTTGGCGAACTCAAATATGCCACACCATCAAAGAAAGACCAACTGAAATGAGTTTGAATAGAATATTCATAAAAAAGGAGTATGGATGAGAGGCAGGGACATGTGCATTAGAAGTCATGATTCCAAGACACTAAGTTGTCACTTTGACATCCATAGGGCAATTGCAATGAAAAATGGCTTGGTTGTGCCCTAACCATATTCCCCATGCATTAACAAAGGAGAGAGCCTTATATTTCTTTGGAATATGTCCTAAATACTAGCTCTATAGACAAGATTCAATATTTTCTCCTTCCCATATAAGATTTAGGTACAGAATCTCACAGATTTCTGACCAAACTGAACTTGAAAAGAGATACCAAACAAAAATGTGGACAGTCGATTTTCCCTCTAAATGGCACATAGCACATCTTCCTAAGGCCTATAAAGAATGTTTCTAAAGGTTTCCCGAGATCGATACTTTGTTCTTGATCATATTCCACTCAAAAAATTAAATTTTGCAGGACACCTTTCCTTCCAAATCATTTTCCCCTTCAGGGTTGTTGTGCATGGAGAGAATCAAAAGCAACCTTGAGATACCCAGCCTTAAGGGTCTATCTACCAATAGTATGATAGGTCCAAACTATATTTTCTGGAAAATTCGAGAGAGACGCATGACTCAACATGATAGACATGATGTAGGTTTCCCAAGTAGTAGATGGGTGATCTCTCAAGCCCAGGTCTTAACTAGTTTCCCACCCTTATGGAACTCTAACCTTAAGGTGGAGATAAATCTCAATAAGATGAAAAATACCTTTCATTATTAAGAGATTGGATGATCTCCCTAGGAAAAATATAATTTTGATCGCAACCCATCCATGGATACTTGCCCACTATGAGATCCATCCTATTCCCAATCTGCCAATAGAGACACATCCTAATGAGACCAAAAGCTTTAGAAATAGCCTTCTAGATGATTGGTTCACTTTTATGGTTATTGGAAGTCACATGTATCTATTCATACAAAGAGGTAGGGGAATCATATTCCTTGTATAATAATTTTCCCCATAGCGCCTACCTAAGAAGAAATATCCAACCACTTTTTCCAACCAGAGCATAAGAGGACCAAAATAATCCTTTAAACCCAAACCCCCAAGTATTTTGGGGAACGTGATTGAATTCAGGAAGCTAAAGAAAATGGTCCCTTGTCCTCTATACCAGCCCAAAGGAAGTGAAGGAAGTTTTATCTAATTTGTTTAATGATTCCTTTACAGATCCATGCTAAAGCTTCTCAAAAAATTGGAATGGCCTTTATGACTAACTTAATGAGAACCAAAACACCCACATGAAATAACAATTTATTACACCAAAATTTGATTTGTTCTTCAATTTTTTGAATCAACCACTAGCATATTTGTTTTTATATAGTTATTGGGCTTGAGCAGGAAGTCCAAGTATTTGATACCCCCCACGATATCATCCACTTTTGCTTCAATAATCCTTGCCAACCGTTGCTTAGACTGGTCATGGATACCCCAACAATATATGGAGGATTTTTATGGTGTATAAACATACAAGTGGCCTTAAAAAAATCCTTCAAAATGGGTTTTAGAGATTGGATTTAACGTATATTTTCTTCACAAAGAATAAGGATGTCATCAACAAAGAGTAGATGGGAGATGAAGAAATTCTGACCTAATTGCATACCTTTAAAATATCTTTGGGCGCATGTAGAGTAAATGAGTCTACTAAGAGTTTAAGCAACCAAAAGTAATAAAAGAGGTGAGATAGGACAACCTTTTATTAAGCCCTACTCCCCATCAAACAATTCTAAGATAACTCAATTGATCAAAAGAGAAAATGACAAAGAATTGATACAGTTATAGATCCAGGCCACAAAATCTTGATGAAACCCAAGATGTAGAAGGAGGATACAAATTAAAATCAAGTTTACTTAGTCAAAAGCTTTATAAAGATCCACTTTATCCAACACCACCTACTTCCTTTATTTTTTAATCGAATGGAGACATTCCTAGGCAATCCTAATGGCATCGCAAATTTCCCTGCCATGTAGAAAACTAATTTTTTTGGGAGAGATGTGATTAAAAAGAGTAGTTTTTATACAAGAGACAATAATCTTAGAAATAATTTTTTATATAGAGTTACAAAGTGAAAATCACAAAACAAGTAAGCTTGTCGATTTTTGGGATCAACGTTATGAAAGTGAAATTAAAGGGACCAAAAACATGGCCATTTAGTATTGAGTATTTCACAAATTGAAGAAGATCATGGATAATGATCTCAAAGTAAGTTATGAAAAATTCAATAAGCAAGGCATCTAGACCAGGGATTTTACCTTTATGAAAACCATTCAATGTATTTTTCAGCTCCTCCATTATGGTTTATAACATGAGAAATTCATTATCGACATCCTCCACAAATTTGGGGAAATGGGAAGAAATTTTGAGGATGCGGTCAACATTAACTCTACAATTATTTTTAAAGAGGTTCCTAAAGAAAGAGACCCTTATCTTAGAAATTTCTCGGGAAGAGGTATTCTAGGAGCCATCTTCCCTGTATATTGACCAAATATTTCTTATCTATTTCCAATGATTGGATTTTTTTTGAAATAATGTAGTGTTCTCATCTCCTGCCTGAAGCCAAAGGCCCCTATATTTTGTCCTCCACTCCTTTTTACCTATCCAAACAAATGTTTTGTCTTTGATGTTCTAGGTCAAGAAGAAGATATTGATGATCCTCGAAGCCAAAGCCACAATCCTCACCCTCTAAGAAGTCTTTAATTTTGTCATATGGTTCTACTACTCACTTGGAATCCATCTCTTTATTTATTTAAGCCCATGAAATAGCAATAGTTTTTTTACTGTTTTGTTCTTAGAAGTGCAAGGGGGAAGATGTCTGATTGTCTAAGTGTACGACCTCCAACCAACTTAGAGTTCTTGAATGAAGGAGAGATTCTCCAGCCAATGGGGATTAATATTGAAATGGGATGGAGGAATTTTTACCACAGGGCTACAACTCAAGGATGATTGGGAAATAATCAAAAGGTCCCCAAAGGAAACTTGTTATCTAATACAAAAATATGAATCCACTAGCTCCTCAACACCCAAAAAATAATCCAATCACTTAGCAATTCTATCAGAGTTTCTTTTATTATTTCTCCAAGTCAGAGAAGATTTGGGGGCAAGGGATCGATCATCCCCATTTGTCAAAAAGAACAATGAAAAAATACTCATCTAGATTCCTTCAAGCCACAAAACCCCAAATATCCCCAAGACCCAAGGAGATATTTAAATCCCCACCCAAAATGAGAGCATCTGGGTGAGAGAAGTGTAGTGACTATAAAATCTCCTAGAGAGGCTTTTTGTCAAGAAAGGGGCCATATATGTTGCAAAGTGATAAATGAATGTCCAAGGTTTGAGACCAAATATCTATTACCATAGCATGCATGGTGGCCCAAGCAAATAAAAAAATATAATCAAGTGATTTCCAGCGAAATATGAGTCCCTCGTATTTTTCCAATGCATTTATAAACATGAATTTCCAGCCTTTGAAGATATGTGACGACTAAACAACATATATTTCTCCCTCCATCATTAATTCTTGCAAAAAAAGGGCATCTGACCCTATCATCTCTGCTAAGCGCTGTAAGGCTAGTTTTTCTATGGGCTAGCCAGTCCCTAAATATTGAGAGAAAAATAATCATGAGGAAACCCCTAAAGGGGTTCTGGCTCTAAGGGCACTAACTATAGATTTTTTTTTACTCGACTTGATTTTTATTGAGGCCTTTGATATTTCCCTATAGATATTCGAATTTTCACCTTAAACCTGGTGGACCTAATGAGATGATTGAATGTACCCATGACCCCCACCCATATTTGGAAAGTGACAAAAGATTTCTTCAAAATCATAGGAGATATGATAGGAGAGATTGAGGCCTGAGGTTATAGGAGGAGTGGGGAGGCCCTAAGGAAGGAAAGGAACAAGGAGCATGAGGAGGACTTGGATGTGGCAACGACTGGGAAGGTGCAATACAAGGTGAGCCGGAAGGGGAAGAAATTGCAATCCCAGAGATTGGGGTATCTGAACTCGATTTGCACCCCAACCCTAATTTTTTGAACTGTTGACTGAAGAGTTCATGAACAGAAGGGATAAGAAAAGGGGAACCAATAACCATACTAGAAGTGGTTGTCGGAACTGAAACCTTTGAAATGTCCATATGAATCTCCATGTCCTTTATCCCATTTTTTGTTGACATAGGGACTAGATCAAGCAGCTTTGGCACCTCCTCTGACACGCCCCCAGGCCGACGGTAGTCTTTCAACCGTGCTTGGCGAGGTGCGGCACCACTTAAAACTTTCTTTCCACCAATACTTATGTTCGCGGACTATGCCTAACCACTTATCATACTTAGTTTGTGTTTCTCAACCAAGTAATTATTAATGTGCCTTTATACCAATGAACACCCATAAACATTCATTAACATCAGCAATTATACATGAAGAACACAATTGCACATTATAAAGGGAGGGGCAACTCCCCGAACAATGAGTCTGCCCGAATAATATATTAGACAGTCTTTTACAATAGTTACAAAGCTTTACAAGTATACTTGGAAACCCCAAGTTTCATATTTAGCCAATTTTACAACCTTGTCACACCTCTGTGCAACAACCACGATTTCCTTGCCCAAGGCGGGCGGGCGTGCCCTCACACGAGTTTCCTTCTGCACTTCACAACCGAGCCTTGTCTTCGTGCACGACGGGTAGGTGACTCCACCAAGTCACCAAGGCACCCTCTTCACACAACCAGCTTCACCAAATGTCTCACCGTGCACACTTGCAAAATAGGCGGGCGCTCACCCGAGTCACCCAAGAACCCGTGCCAAGTCGTCGCACCAACTGGGTGCCCACGCCTTCGTTAAACCGTCGGGCACTCCTTCGCACAACCGGGCACCCACACTCGAGCACACACTTCTCCAACCGGCGAGCGACCTCTACCCGCACCCTTCACCCAAAACCAAGATGTGTGTTTACCTTCGTGCGACCTTGCCCAAGAGCGGGCACATCAACAAAACCTGCACCTTCTTCTTGGTGCATCCACCTCTTAAATCTTCACACTTCTTTACATGATGAGCGAAGTTGTTGTGTTGAGCGATGGTGCCAAATGATTCCATCTCATAACTTGTTTATACGGGTGGCAGGGCAAGTTGGTCTACCTGGCTGACTCGTCCTCCATGCCTTAACGCACCCACATTTTATCACAATTACCTTGTCGGCTTTGTCTTCAAGTATGGGTCGGCCCGTGGGTGTTCCTCCACACTTGTTATTAGGAAATATAGTGTCTATGAAGAGCTGCTAGTCCCACTAAGATGGGTAGCTATCTTAGAAACAAACAAATTAAAGTTACTTTCACTTTCCTTTACGAGAAGTAGATAGGAGAGGAGGAAAGAATACCAACCTCGATCTTTCACTTGGTTCTCTGCTTGTTCCTTCTCCCCTTTAACAGATCTTTGTCGCTCCTCCCTTGACCACTCCGCTTGAAAGAGTACCTGTAAAGTAAAAGCAGCATAATACCTTCAAAGTGCAGAGATCTACAATCTAAACAATATATGACCAGATATATATTGACCACACACATGCATATATTAACAAGAATACAAGAATGTGGAGGAAAACTTGAATAGCTTTATTGTTATACAGATTAGAATAGAGGATTACAACCCATTGATTTGACCCAGTGTCATCCTCCCAGCATGAAAGCCCTTCTTCACCTCATGAAAAGCTTAGATCACCCAACATTATGATATTCCACCAGGAAACCAATAGCACTTCCTTACAAGATACAAGATTCCAGCTTCTAGATCTCTGGGATGAGGGATCCATATATAGATGATTGCAGGGGGGTGAGTCAGCTTTTGGGATTTTGATTAGTGTCTTCTCTCTGATAGTCCTTGATTCCACTTTGAGATTGATGATCTCTTACTCATCCCTGGGTGATTTCAGAGAGGCAAGTGTCACAGGAGAAGTTTCTAGAAGATTCCATGATCATCCGCCTTGCAAACTATCTCTGCCATTTGTCTACTCTCGTCCATCACACCCTACAGAAGGGATTTTCAGTATGCATCACACTTTTTGCACTGAGCAGGTGAGATTCATCGCACCCTCTACACTGAGTAGTCTGTATGGTCCAGTTTTGACCAGTTCTGAGCAGTTTTCTGTGGAGAACTTCTGGGAGATGATGTAATCAGGTGACCTTGCTCCTTTAGGGCATGAAACAACACTTTTAGGGACTCAGAAGCCCTTGGTTTATGGACATATATGATTTGGGGTTTCGGTGCCCAAATATGTCTATAACAATGCTCCCAGGCATATATACCCATCGCTCTCCCCTCCTACGCATCGCATTATAACATAACACCTTCGCGTTGCAGGTCTGAGCTCACACTTTGTCGTCTCATGTTGTTCGTTCGTGCCTTCAACTGCTCGTCCTCCATTCGATCGTGTCACACTTCACCCGGTGGCATGTCAAGGACTGTAGGTCCTTACATCCTCCTCCAGCTGAAGTCATTGTCATCCTCGACAACATACCATCCTGGTATCCATTCACCAAGATTAACATCCATATTTGTCTCATCCTCGATCCATGATGTCAACTCCTTCGCATACTGCAAACATCCCTGCAACATATGTAGAACCTCCATCTCCACCATGTATCTTCCTCATCTTGTGAACTATCATCCTTCCTGCCTGCCTGATGTCAACATCTCTCTGGTACACTGCTAGCCCCCATGACTTGAAGTAGTTGGGTGATCAGTCCAACTGTCACGCTCAAAACATAAGAATGTCCCTCCTTATGCCTTCACCAGTGTATCTCGAATTCTGCCACATCCTGGACTCACCAAGAATCTCACCCATGCTCATGTCCATGGAAACTCCATCCTATCTGCAACATGTCATGATGCTTGATGCCAAGCCATCCCTGCACCATCTGTCATACCTGTTCAACTTGTTTTAAGGACTCACTGCCATGAGCAGCTAACAATGAGCCCCATCTTCTTTCCCATCTAAGAATATGTGGAGGGAGTAGAGCCTGAAAGCTCACCCTCACTAATCAACTCAATCCATTTGTCAGGATTTTCTATCTCCATCCTCTATAGATAAGTGACCCAATCCTCCTCCCAGACATTCAACCTCCCATATGCCTCATCATCATCATCATCATCATCCTTGACCACTTCTAGCCTTCTTGACACATCCAAGATACTATCAAAAAGAGTCCTGATGATCAATGACTGCTCGGTAAGCTTAGTCTCAACCATAGACAACCACTTACTCATATCTTCCATCTGCTTCTCATCCTCCATTTGCATCACTACCAACTTACAATCAGGCTTTTTCACTCCAATGGTTGGTACACCAATGGGTACATCTTCCCTTCCATCGTAAATGTACAGCCTCTTCAAATGTGGAACAATCATAGCATCAAATTGTTTCAAGAATTCCATTCCCAGCACAACTTCATAGTCATCTATCTGCACTATAGTGAAGTCGACCTTCCCTATCCATTCACCAAGTGTTGTGTCCACCTTTTCAGCTACACCAAGAACATCATCAAGTGGAGAATTGATTGTCTTCATCTATGCCTTCATTGGTACAAATTTCAGCCCAATTCTTCTTGCAGTATCTTATCCCATGAAGTTGTGAGAGGCCGCACTATCCACCATAGTGAGTATATCAGCATCCTCAACCTTCATCCGAACATACTCCAACTTGTTCCTCTCAGGATCCCTCTGAGAGATCACCTCTGTAGCAGTAGCATCACCAAGTAACTACATCATCCCCACCGAAGCTTCTTCATTCTTCGCATTAGATTGTGCTATAGCAACCACTTTCGGTCTAGAAGGAAAATTCTTCACCGTATGTGGTTCAGCACATACCCAACACTTCAAGGCTTTCTTCATCTTCGACTTATCATCAAATTTCGAAGCATCCTCTTTCTTCTTCTCTTTCGGCTTATCAGACTTCTTCTTCCTATCATTAGAAGTCTCATCATAATGCTCCACCAACCTATCCACAGCAGCAAAATCTTCTTCAAGTGTTCTAATCCTCTGCCTCTTCACTTCATTGCGTGCCCAAGGCTTCAACCCAATAAAGAAATTGAACACCTTGTCCCTCTCTGCCATGTTAGGAAGTTCCAGAACCTCACTTTCAAACTCCCGTTGATATGTCTGAAGGTTCCCTATCTGCTTTATCAACTTTATCTTCATCCTTGCTTCCCACTTTTCATCTTGAGGATTGAAATGGGTCTGCAAAGCTTTCTTCATCTCATCCCACAAACTAATGTCACTAGCACTACCATTGGCAATCTGATCCATCCGTCTTCGCCACCACATCTTAGCATCCTTTGTCAAGAACTGAGCAGCTACCTTGACTTTTGTCTCATCATCAGATAGACACAATCATTCCAAGTATTGCTCCATGTCCCATAGAAAGTTTCCAAGAGTCTTTGCACTCCTTGTACCATCGTAAGATTCTGGTTCCTTGACTTTCACATGAGGCACTCGTCCACCTAAGTTATGCCTCACGGCCTTCTTCAAAACCGTGATCTCATCTCTGGCTTCGTCAAAAGATTTCTGCAAGCCCAGGATCTCTGCAAGACCTCGATCTCTGGCCTCTTCAACTTCCTTAACCCTTACTTCAAGTTGTGTACACATAAGATTAGTGTACTCGTGTTGAGTCCAGAGTTCATTGAGCTCTTCCTTCATCTTCGAATTGGCCTCTTGATCTCTCTCGACCAAGTCCATCTTCTTAGTCCAGAAAGCTTCTAAGTTCTCCATCTTTTCCAATACTTTTTCAATGAATCCCATAGTAGCATCCTTCGCACCGTGACTATACCCAGCATGATATTCAGCTGCCATTGCTAACAACTTCCTTCTTCTCTGCAATCTAGTTTCAACCATCCAACAGCTTCACCGAGATACCTGCAACCTGAACCAGCCCTTGTTCGACTTGTATGTGAAACCGACTTCCTTCACCTACAAGTACCTGCTTCACTGTCTTCAATTTCCAAGCTTCCAAGTGTAGGTACACCTGCTTCACCCAGCTTCCTGCAAGACTCCTCCAAGTCTTCAAACTAGCTCTGATACCAACTGTCACGCCCCCAGGCCGGCGGTAGTATTTCAACCGCACTTAGCGAGGTGCGCCACAACCGAACACTTTCTTTTTACCAATACTTATGTTTTTGGATTACGCCTAACCAATTATCCTACTTAGTTTGTGTTTCTCGACCAAGTAATTATTAATGTGCCTTTATACCAATGAACACCCATACACATTCATTAACATCAACAATTATACAAGAAAAACACAATTGCACAGTATAAAGGGAGGGGTAATTCCCTGAACAATGAGTCTGCCCAAATAATATATTATATAGTATTTTACAACAGTTACAAAGCTTTACAAGTATACTTGGAAACCCCAAGTTTCATACTTAGCCAATTTTACAACCTTGTCACACCTCCGTGCGACAACCACGATTTCCTTGCCCAAGGCGGGCGGGCGCGCCCTCACACGAGCTGCCTTTCGCACTTCACAATCGAACCTTGTCTTCATGCATGACAAGCAAGTGACTCCACCAAGTCACCAAGACACCCTCTTCACACAACTGACTTCATCAAATGTCTCACCATGCACACTTGCACGATAGGCAAGTGCTCACCCGAGTCACCCAAGAACTCGTGCCAAGTCGTCGCACCAACCGGGCGTCCACACCTTCGTTCAACTGTCGGGCGCTCCTTCACACAACCGAGCGCCCACACCTGTGCGTGCCCTTCTCCAACCGCGGGCGACCTCTACCCGTGCCCTTCACCCAAAACCAAGATGTGCGTTTACCTTCGTGCGGCCTTCCCCAAGAGTGGTGGCATCACCAAAACCTGTGCCTTCTTCTTGCTGCATCCACCTCTTAAATCTGCGCACTTCTTCACATGATGAGCGAAGTCGTTGTGTTGAGCGATGGTGCCAAATGAGTCCATTGCATAACTTGTTTATACGGGTGGCAGGGTGAGTTGGTCTACTCGGCCAACTTGTCCTCCACGCCTTAACGGACCCACACTTTATCGCAATTACCTTGTCGGCTTTGTCTTCAAGTATGGGTCGGCCTGTGGGTGTTCCTCCACGCTCCAATGCATATATACCCATCGCTCTCCCCTCCTACGCATCGCATTATAACATAACACCTTCGCGTTGCAGATTCGAGCTCGCACTTTTTCATTTCATGTTGTTCGTTCGTGCCTCCAACCGCTCATCCTCCGTTCGGTCGTGTCGCACTTCACCCGGTGGCATGTCAAGGACTGTAGGTCCTTACATCCTCTATCGCTTTGCTCACCTCTACCATTTCTTTCGAAACCAGAGTTTCCATACTAGGGGGTGCAAACTTCGGGAGCCACCTCTTGAGTTTGTGTATCATTTGAAAGTCATCTCCTAGGTGTCTATAGTATGATAGCATCCATAATGAAAGGGTATACCCTCATAGTCAAGGGGTTATTTGATAGTGGAGTCCCCCAACGAAATTTTAATGGAATCTTTCAAACCCTTTCTCACATTAAGCCCTACAAGAATCTAGGCCATGGCCATATAACCTGTATCTTTAAACAAGTTGTCTGCTTCAAAGAAATGCTTGATTTTATTTCCAATTTCCCAAAACACATCATCTAACCAAAAGATCAAAGGAAATCCCAACAAACACACCTAGACTGTAGTAACCTCCAATTTCTTAATTTGGGCATCAAAGTCCAAATGCTAGTTTTTCGAGAAGAGGGCTTGAGAACCCCAAAACTAATGTTGTGCCAATAACTTGTTGGCATCCTCTGGCGAGTTCGCAGTCCATGCAACCAACCCTTTGCCAGAATCATACATTTCTGTAAATAACCCAACAACTCTTGAAAAGTACTAGCAAACCCATGTTTTAGCACCTCCATGTTCATTCTCCAGTTGGAGAATCTCTCGACTATAGTATATTAAGTCATCGTTTTAATGTCATTTAGACAAACTCCCAACCGCAACACAAGATTGGTTTCTGTCGCTCTTTGGTTGATGCATTTCCTACTAATATTCTCCTTCGAGGTGCTAGCTGGATTGGGGCTAGCCAACGAGCCAAACTCCTTATTCAAAGATGGCACGCCACTAAACATGTTTGCAGTAAGCAAACTACTAATCAACCCCTTTTCGTCTCGCCAAGAATTGTTTTAATTAAAGCTCTAAAATTGTAGAAATGCCAAAATTATGGTGGATTTCTCCAAAATAATTAAAATAAGAATTAGAAAAAAACCAAGCATGAAGATGGCTTGTTCAATAATTTGCATGATGCCACAAAAAGAAAAGTCTCATAATTAATAAAAGAAAAAGCACATGTGATGCGAGAAAAAAATCTCTAATTAAAAAAAAAAAACACCCACAGATATGATATCACAAAACAAAAAGAAAAATGTCGAATTAAAAAAGAAAAAGCACATGTGATGCCACAAAGAGGAAAGTGTCATTAAAAAAAAAAAGAGGAAAGTGTCGAATTAAAAAAGCAAAAGCACATGGTTTTTTAATTGTGATAATCGTGTAAAAATGAAACACCTATTCTTCGTTGTTACCCATTCAAGAAGAAATTCTTCATTATACATACACCCATTTAAACATACATGTTCTTCATTGTTACCCACTCATGATGTGGATTGAAGAAAGATGTTCTTCATTATTACACCTACCTAGCCATGATATAGATTAGTAAGCATGCACTTTCAATTTATATTTTCTTGAATCCGACTGTGTCTCTCTGCGCTAGGTGTAATAGTAATGGATAAGACGTGATGGAGTTCAATCCTTTTCTATAAATGTTTTAAGAATGAGATTAAGTGTAATGGATTTTGGGTATTTTACCTTAAAAAAAATGTTTTTTATTTTTTTATTTGAATTTTTTCTGTTTTCCCGATATATTTGAAGTTTTTTTCTTAAGAAATGAAAAAAAAAATTGACATTAGAATTAATAAATTCTTTGTAATAATAATTAGTTAAAGATATTTAAAACTTCTTTATACGTATTAATTATATTGAGTTTATAATTATTATTTATATATAATAAAGTTGAAAAGTTTTATAATTTAAAAAAATATTATATTTTGATGTGTTTTGCTTTAGAATGCTATTGACCTCATTCCTATTGACCTTGTTGGTCCAAAGATATATACCGAAAACAATTGATAACAATGACAAAAAATTGTTTGCCCAAACACAGATTACCCAAACACAAATAGACCAAAAATTCCCAAGAATCCAAATGCACCCACTGACATACTTCAACTTTCCATATTTTCAGCACCCCGGTCCTCCAAACCATCACCATTTTGGTAATGGAATGCCTCATGTACAAAAGCTTCTATATGCAGCACTCGTCCTTCAAGATGGTCTAGACTTTCTTACCAATGCTTTTGTCCACAATGGAGGGAGGCCATTTGGCCCAACATCTGCCACTGGTTGTGCTGGAGGTTATTTATGAAAGAAATGACCTCATTTCTATCATTGTGGTGGTCCGGAGCAAGCTGCTCCATAAGCACTGTGACCTGGTGAAGTTGACCCTCCAAAGAATCAAAGAATCGAAAGGAGGTGGTAAGAGCACCCACTCTGGCGACTGGTCTCTAGGTTGTTCCATTGCTTCCCCAAAGTCTTGATGCTCTCTGTGGTGAACTACCCCCTGGCCTCTTGGGCCAACACCCCGCCCTACTCTTCCTCGTTGCCTTTGCATGTCATGTCTCTCAAGCAACTCACCACTCACACACCACAGGCCAGACCCTGATACACCACCTTCAATGAAAAGGGACTACCAGCCAGCTCGACTTGCCACATTGACAGCCACATCTACAACTCCCACTAACCCTTTCCACCTCATGTTCGAGTCAACCTACCACCCCATGAGACAAAAAAACATAATGTTGCAGTCACCTTCCTCCATAGCGTGGTTCGAAGTTCGAACTTTTCTCTCTCCCAACTCCCCACAATTCCTAGTACTGACCACGCTCCTATTTACCATGCACAGAAAAACTGGCACTCATAGGGCCATGACTTGCATCGCCAAAATATACCCTCACCAACCCCCACCAATTGAAAAAGAACTCAACAGAAAAATGGCCAGGGCAATACAAAATATACAAACACAAGATGTTGACAAGTAATAGCTAAACCCCAAGAGAAGATAGAGCGATAATGGCCAATTCTAGAGCAATAACGCCTATATTATCCCGAATTTTTCCATTGATGTGACCAAATGTATTAGGTCCAAGGTCCCAAACTACAAACTTGAACTAGCAGCTTGTGCATTATCGAACTTTGAAATTGTTGCGAACAGGGAGGCAGGGTATGGTTGAACCAGGCAGGTGCTGTGTAAGCCATAAACCAATTTAATCACTAACAACACTCTTTCCATGCCAAAAGTCCCTCTGTTATTGTTTACCACAAACCAAATGAGTCATATAACAATCGCTCCTTCGTAAAGCTTGACTGACCCATGTCCAAAGTTTCTTCCTTGATACACTTCATTCAAATGCTAAGTATGTGGGATTTAATTCCCTATGTGCCTAGAGTTTCTTCCTTAATACATTTCATTCAAATGCTAAGTGTGTGGGATTTAATGCCCTGTGTTGATTGTCGTTTTTGATGTTCATTACCTCCATCAAAGAGTTAATATTTATAATTTTATTAAACTAGATAATATTATTTATATTTATTTTATAATATAAAAATAAAAACATTTTTAATTTAAATATAAATTATAATAAAGTAATTGTGTAAGGACATATGATAAAAAGGTTAAACAGAAATTTTAGATTGATATTTAAAATATAATTTTGTGGCAAGACATTTTTTCTAGTTTAGTATGGGAGGTTAGTGCGGGAGAGATGGAATGTTTAACCTTTTAACTAAATCAAATTACATAAAAATAAAAATAGAAATAGAAATAAGTAAACAAATTAAATTGAAAGTTTAATATAATTTAATGTAAAAAATTTAATTACGTAAAAAAAATAACAAATTAAAAATAATCTTATTAAAATAAAATAATAATAGCAAACGAAAATAGCCCATTGTATTGAGAATCCATGGTATTTTGTCAAAGTATTCATGTGGAATATAGTATATTTAAAAAGGAGAATTAAACCAATTTAGATCATCTTAAGTTTGGATCTACCAAATACCAAGAAGAATCAAATCTCTTCATATTAAAACCTCTTTTACAATGAAAAAAAACTATAAAATTCAGAAATTTAAATTGTTTAATTTATAAAATTTAAATATTCACCATTATTTATGAATCCAACTATATATTTAAAAACACTCTTTAAAAAATTTATTAATTAATTTTTTTCTACCACACATATAAATATATTCCATTAAATATATATAGATAGTATATATGTCCATTCTATATTATGTTCTATGTATATTCATTTTAGGTTATGTTTTTGTTTTCAATGTGAGTAATCTTTTTGACAGTATTATAGTAATACACTGAGGGCATATCAGTTATCCAATTTTGTTTATATTTTAAAGTTAATTATTTAGTTTAAACCAGATCTACAATATACTTACGCTAATGTAAAAGAATCTTCATTTCCAATTAAAACAGATTTCTGTTTTTTCTTCCAAAAGAGTCCATTAAAACAGGTTTCTGTTTTTCTTCCAAAAAAAAGTTCATGTGAAGAGATGGAATTTATTAATAACACGTGTGAAGAGTTCAACTCTTCAAAAAGTCGTACAATCACCCAAAATTATTAATATTCAAACAGAGAAATTAATATTAAAAATGAGACATTATAGAAGGGCGACAGAAACCAACGCAATCATTGCATGCATTCCTCACATAAAGTGCACGGGCCAAATAGATCACCACAGATTTTGAAAACATTGAACCGCGATCTCTGGAACTCATTTCAATTCTTCAATCACAGAAAACAAATGAAGCCGCTGGGGTTTGTTTAGTGATTTCACACGCTGTTGTTATCTGATTCCATGCCAATCAGATCAGCGCGCTTATAAGTGGTCACTTCACTAATTTGGAGTGAACGCTGAGGCCTCCACATTGTTGGGTTCAGCGTAGATGGGCCCAATCTAACCGCGTTGATATAATTTACGGGGCTATGAGACGAAATCCCCATCCCCGGAATTATAAGCCCTGCTATCCTGAAGAGTGTCGACAATTTCGTTTCTTTGAAGTCCCTTCCTTTTGTGTATTGCAACCATAAACTCTGCACCAATTCCCACACAGCATTTATGCGTAGGGGGATGAAATATAATAGCGAGAAATTTCAGTTGGGCTCCTCCACAAGATTCTGTCGTAATCGAAGGGCAGTCTGGGTACTGCTTCGTTTATGTTGTTGTTCATAAACTTTGCGAATGCTTCATCTCCAACCCTCGGCTGTCCGAATGTATAAACACCAACCATTTTCTCCAACAGCGCCTCTTCCTTCTGTATAAATAGTATTGCTGGATACAACACAGCCAAGGCTCCACCAAGGCTGTGGCCTGTCACTATGAATTTCGCATTTCTGTGAACTTGTAATAATTTTTAATTTTTTTACTTAATTTATATATTATTTTTGCAAACATAAAAAGTGGTGGTGGGTTGAATTCATTGAAGGAAATTTAGTAGCTTATATTTGGGCAGGTCCATTACAAATTGAAACAATTTGTTCTTAGTGAAATTGACTCATAAACATTAGGCTACTCTTCCTATAGCATTCTAACCATTATGCTACTCTTCATATAGCACTCATAACCATTATGCTACTCTTCACATATCACTCTTAGCTATCAGTTTTCAACCCCGTCCTTAGGCAACACAATCAAAATCGAAACAAGGAAAGACGCGCAATATTAGCATAGAAATCTCAACAACACAATAGCGTTCAATTGACAATCCCCACCCACCAACTTTCAAATCTGCAATGCGCACATTGTATGGTATGTTGTGGCCTTCTCTCAGTTTATTCTTCAGAAAGCCATTTTGTCTCACATGGGCACATGTGCATTGTAATGTAACGTCATGTGAAGTGGAAGTTCGAGTATTGATAGTTGAATGTAACAGTGATAGAGTAGTTGAAGAGTCATGAGGATAGATGAATGATCTCAAAGGGGAATGTCAAGGGTCACCCCATGCTTTACTATAAAAAGTACCTCATAACTCATTGTATAGGCTTTTGGTCAGCCAAACTTCGATAGGAGTATCTTAGAGAAAGCTTGGAGGAGCATGCGGTTGTGGTTGTAACGTTCCACTATTTGAACTAGTGGTTGGACATGGATGTATTGTATGAGTGGAACTTACACTTCTTAATATAACAAAGCCAACACGTTTTCATGCATATTTTGTTATTGTGGTTGGAATATTCTGGTTGTTGTAGCAATGTATGTTATTTAACTTATGCATTTGTGTGTGAACTATTTTGTATGCAATTGTATAAATCTTGTCACAGATATGTTGTTGGTTTAACCATCACTTTGGATTTCTCACTATCTTGCTTTCCAGCTGGTGATGCATCTTTGCTCGTTTGTTCCCTTCTAAGTCGAGTACTATTACAGGTTTCCAAGGGGTGCACTCACCTTACTCTCCATGTGTTAGAACCTCTCATGCACCTTCCTTGACTCGCCGCAGCTATCACACCCCTACTACCAACAACGACATCTTACTTGCCTTTGTGCGAAACAGTGGTCAAGAAATTACCGTACGATCCACTGCTGGTACTCCTATACCAAATGGTCTAAGGTCTAATTAGGACTTCTTACTGGGGAGATGCCCTAACATGTTGGTGGGTCCAGCACCGTCAACAAGTGGTATCTAATTTCCAAGTCCTTATCACTAATGGGCGACCATGGAATGTGAATGCGTTGTGAAAATATTAAGCTTCAAAGGGGGGATTATCATCTCAATACCCACATATTTGCCATTGAAATGGGCAATTGTGATATTTTCCTTGGTGTTGAATGGATTTGCACACTGGGCCCTATCACAATGGACTTCCAGGAGTTATATATGAACTTTAAGCAGAACACCCACTCTCATACACTACGAGGACTCCAGGAAGGTGCTCCTACTATCATGAGATCGCATCGAATGGAGAAGATTTTTAAAAAGTGCTACATGGGAGAGTAGCATAATTTAATTCCATTCATGCCATTGAATCGACTCATCCTCCCATATATCCTGATATGTCACAGGTATTGGATCGCCACCAACAGGTCTTTGAAAAACCTATGGAGCTCCCACCCTCTAGGGGTGAACATGATCATAACATCCCTTTGCTTTTGCATACCCAACTGCCAAATGTCCTCCCCTATCAGTATCCATTTGCACAAAAGAATGAAATTGAAAAAATCATCAAGGAACTCCTAGAAGTTGGTGTTATTAATCCCAACACCAACCCTTATTCATCTCTTGTGGTCACGGTTCTAAATAAAGACAGTGAATGACGCATGTGTTCAAACTTTAGGGCCCTTAATAAGCTCAATATCAAGGATAAATTTCCTATCCTAGTAGTTGGTGATATGCTTGATGAATTGCACATTGGTGCCAAATGTTTTACCAAGCTAGATGTCTGCTTGGGCTATCACCAAATACGAATGAAGGAAGTTGACATTCATAAGACATCCTTCCTAACTCATGAAGGTCATTATGAATTCTTGGTCATGTCATTTGGTCTTTGTAATGCCCCATCCACTTTTCATAGCCTCATGAACCACCTTCTGAAACCATATCTCAGAAAATCAGCCCTAGCCTTTTTTGATGACATTCTCATCTACAGCATAACATGGGACACTCACCTTCAACATGTTGACCAGGTATTGCAATTGCTCCAAGTTCATAAACTATTTGTGAAATTATCCAAGTGTTCCTTTGACATGGAAGAAGAAGAGTATTTGGGACACTAATCTTCTTAAGAAAAATTCATTTCTCTCCACTGACGTAGCTCAGCAGGCTTTCTTGGCTCTCAAACATGCCATGTGCTCCGCTTCGGTGTTGGCCCTACCAGACTTTTCAAAATCTTTTTTGATTGAATGTGATGCTTCAGGTATGGGAATTGGCGCAATATTAATGCAGGAAGGTAGACCATTGGCTTTCACGAGTCAACAACTCAATGGCAAGCATCTGGTTCAATCTATATATGAGAAAGAAATGATGGTCATCTTACATGTAGTAGACACTTGGCATACCTATTGGGGTGACAATTAGTTATAAACGGGCCATAGTTAATAAATAAAGTGGTTAACCTGTATTATGCAAGAGACCAATAGTAGTTAGGGTTTTGGATTTCATAAAACTATAAATACCCTTAGATAGAAAGGGAATAAGCATCAAGTTCTATAGTAATTGAGCTATACTCTGTTGGAAGTTTCCCCCTTGAAGAAGCAAGTGAACATTGTATTTTGCTTCTGAATAAAAATATATATTTGCAGCTTGTCTCAATTCATATGATCTCTCTGTGTTTCTTTCAATATTGTTTCCTATTTCTGGCATTCTGTTATTCTCGCAGTTCAAGTGCATAACACAATTTCAGAGTCCATGTCAACCATCCCTTTGCCAAAATCATACAGTTTGGTAAATAACCCAACAACTCTTGAAAATCACTAGCAGACCAATGTCTGAATACCTCGATGTTCATTCTTTTGCTAGAAAATCGATTGACTACAATAGATTGCATCATCGTTTAAATGTCATTTAGATGAACTCCTGCCCCCAAAACAAGACTAGTTTCTCTTGCATGCATTTCCTACCACTGTTCTCCTTCGAGGTGCTAGCTAGAGTAAGGCTAGCCACCTGGCGAGGCTCCTTATTTGAAGATGGGATAGCGCTAAACATGTCCTCAATAAGAAAACCACCAATCAACACCTTTTCATCTTGCTAAAAACCACTTTGGTTAGAGCTCCAGAGCTATAAAAAGGGCTAAATTATTGAGAATGTCACCAACGTAACTGAAGTAACAACATAGTCTTGTTCACGAAATTGTGTTCAAGTAACAATAAGGGAGAAACCCGCCATGGAGATTTCTTGTTGGCCAAACTTTGCACAAGGCCACAAGTAGGAAACTACGAAACTTTGATGAAAAAAAGAAAAAACATGTTTTTTTCATTGGGATACTCATGTAAAAATGAAACGCATGTTCTTCGTTGTTACCCACTCATGGAAAAAAACAGACATTCTTCATCCACCCACTGAAACGCGCGTGTTCTTCATTGTTCCCACTCATGACGTGGCTTCTTCATTATTACACCTACCAACTCATGGGATAGATTAGTTAAAATGTGCATTCAAATGTATATTTTCTCAAATCCGACTGTGTCTCCCTGCGGTAGGTGTTAAAATTGTAGATTTATTCAGCCAGTGTGTCATGAACCTCATTAATATTTACCATAGATTATCCATAAAATAAAAAAATTTAATGGTCTGCCCATTCCTATACGTCATAAAACCTATTCAACGATTACATACGTAATCACATAAGGCATGATACTATGTTAAAGGTATACGCAATATAATTATATATATACACCATATTACAATGGTAGAAAGGTTACATTTGATAGTACTTAGACTTTAATGTGATGTTATCCGCCAACCTCCCAACTACACTTGCACGTGGACTCACCCATTGCAATTTTGATTTTTGTCATTGAATGAATTCTCCCGTGTACGCATGGCTGCGTTGGTAATGCGATCCACTCCGGTCTCATTTATGTTGATATGCCATCGGCAGACACCTGTAACTCCTTAGAGAATGTTTCTCTCCTCTAATCTGCCTTTCGTATGGCGGGTAGCTGTTGCCATTAATATCTCTGGCACTGTATGGATTTCTCTGGATTCCAGACCCGATGGATGGTTATTGAGATCTTCACTCATTATTGTTATACCTTTTTCCATATTTTATATTTTGGGTATGCCTCTAGAGTATACAAATTATCCATGGTTGATCTTTCTACTCTTGACATGGTTGTTTCCTTTATCACTACTTTGTTAGGAAAAATATGGGTGCGGGTGGTACACGATGAATCAATATTTTTATTTCAATTGATATTCAATCTCAATGTTAGAGAAGTGTATGCTACTATTATTCACACAACTCGCATGTGTATGCACCTTCGGTGAATGAAATTGTGTATGTGTAGATTACCAATTGTTTACAATATCCATGAGTTGTTTAACTTGGGTTGAGTTACTAGTCCTGGAAACCTTGGTTGGAAAAATTCTCTAGAAGCCCTTGGTGTGTTGATTTACTAGTCCTAGAAGCCCTGGTTGGAACAAACACTCTGGAGCCCTAGATAGATTGGGTAGAGACCAATCTGGTAATCGTTAGTGATGTCTGAACATGAGGTGGAATCACTGGTTGAGGGTTGAGGTGGTTTGGCCTCTGAAAGCCCTGGTTTGGTTTTGATTGATTTGTTTAAAGAGATACCACTTTCATGCTTGGAATATGTCACGGAGGTGATTGGTTGAAAGAGAGATTTTGATCAACCCAATCTATGGTTGAGTAGTACATGGAAGTCCCATACCCGGTTGGCCTATGCATTCATCAATAAGAGCTAATTCTCCTTGGAATTTTATGGTTAAATATACTTGTTTATATGTAGTTTATATGACTATTATATCCTTGATATTTATGTTGGTTATATGTTGGTTATGAGTTAGTTTCATGACAATGATGATGTATGGCTCTCATCATGTTTTGATTAACTAATGAATTTATAATGAATATATGGCTTAATAG